>CAUYQV010001903.1:0-25070 GCA_963574575.1 Galagoides demidoff | reverse complement strand
CTCCATCTTTCTTAATGGTTGCATAGCTGGAACATATTCTTCTTTGCAAAGTATCTCCAGAATGGAAGAAGAAGTATCCAATGTACTCAGCCCTACTATGAAACTAATTTATAGCTTTCATAGGAAAGCTATAACCCAATTATAGTCCAAGAATATGGCAAAAGGGGAGAGGGAGGGGAGGGGGGAGGATGGGTGGAGGGAGGATGATTGGTGGTCTATGTCTATGGTTCATCTTACAAGGGTACATGTGAAACTTACTAAATGTGGAATGTATATAAAATCAGCACATTGTACCCCATGACTGCATTAAGGTACACAACTATGATTTAATAAAAAAAAAAAAAAAAAAGGAGGACCCTGAGCCTCAGATGAAAAAAAAATTTAAATTGTCTTTCTGATCTCAATCTACCTTTTTCAATATTAGGGCCACTGAAAATCTAAGATTCATTCCCCTCATTTGTTATATTAAAACCACACAAGAAACATTTTCACATACAAAATGGTGTTTAACTTTCATTGGGTTACATTTATATAAACATGTTATTAATATGTGTTCTAAAATTATATAAAATTTTGATATGCTTTGATATATGTTACCTATAATAATTATGATTATTCTGTTCAATTGTTATGTGCCACAAAAATAACCAAATTTCTTTGTCAATTGTCTCTTTAACCACAGCTATTCTAAGATTTTTTTTGTCATCCACTGCAATTATTCTATAACTTTAATTCTTCTTAAAAAGTAGATTTTCTGCTAACTTTAGAAAACATTCCATTTGGACTGAATCCTACATTCTTTGCTGCTACAAATCTCCAAATGATGTTTTCAAACTCCTCTTCCGTGTTTATTACTTGGACTCAATGAAATTTCCACCACCTTTTTTTTCCTGAGGCCCTGCAAGCCCATCTTGTGACATATCCAGGATAAACTGTTCCAAATATTAGCATTTGCTCTTTGTATGAAAGCCACTTTAACTGGAGACACTTCGAGTTTAACGTCTAGACACCTCGGCTTTGGACTCAATGACACTGGCTGACAAAACACGCTGATATGTTCATGAGGACAGCTAACCCAACCTCCAGGAGAACAAGAATGAGTCACCTGGGACTGAACTAGTGCCTTGACCATGTGTGTAAAACATTACTAATTATTTTGTTTTATTTTCCACGTGTCCCACCTTTTTAGGCCAAACCAATGTATGTTTTCTATGTATTGTTTATGACCTCTCCTGTAATCCTTGTCTCCCTAAAATATAGAAAACCAAACTGTAACCCCACCGCCTTGAGTCCATATCCTCAAGGTTTCTTGGGTGTGGCTCTGAGTCATCGCTCAAATTTGGCTCAGAATAAACTTCCTTAAGTTATTTTATGATGTATGGCTTCTTTTTTGTCATCATTACTTTGCAAATAAATTGGTCTTACTCCTATTTTTCTCTAATAAAAATGAGAAATTAGAGAGAAAATTATGTTTCCAAAAATATATGTATATATATATAGTGAACTCATTACTGGATTCTAGCCTTGTCCATTACTTTTTAGTTTTATTTAAGTACAATTTTTGACATTGGTCCTTCTGACTTAATCTTTTCTCCTCTGAGGGACATGATTTCCAAAAAATGAACCTTCCTAGCAATGTGAGATTTAATTAAAACAAAAATGAACTCATGTCTTCTACAACACTTTCTTAGAAAGATTTTAAAGAAGCAGTGTAAAAATAAAATCAAAGTCTCAGGGCTACCCCCCCATACCTTATGTAAAAAGAGAAGGTAAAAACCTCACGCACCTGAGAACAGCGGGCAATACAGATCACTCTTCAAGAAAATTCCCTGCAAACCTCCCCAAGAAAATTCCCTGCAAACCTCCCAGAAGCAAGGACATGCAAATGGTACCTATGTCTAGCTACTAAAACTAAAGGCTATCCCTTTTACACTAATAATGACTTACAAGTTTATCTTAACTGTCACAGAAGGAGGTGGGACAGAATCAGACCTTCTTCCATCTGCCTGAGGACTCTACATAACTGATGCTTCCTCCCTCCCTTGTTTTATGTAAAAAGTAGATTTCTTGGGCCTCACCCCTTCTTTTTCCTTCTGTATCCTTTAGAATGTGGAAAGTTCCAACCTCCCATTCAGAAAAACAGGCACAGCTTGTCTGTGGTTGGTATTTTTCCCCTGGGATATTCTCAAAATCTTGGCTTAATTAACCTCCATTGATTGAAATTTTTGCCTTAGTCATTTACTTGGTTCTACAATAACTTGCTAGAACAACTCACAGGACTCAGGGAAGGGCTGTATTTACCATTACAGTTCATTATAAAAGACGCAAATGAATGGCCCACGGCAGGTCTAGAAGGGTCCCAGGTGTGGGAGCCCCTGTCTCCGTGGAGTTGGGGTGAGCTGTCCTCTCAGTGGACGTGCACACCAACTTGGAAGCCCCCTCAGATTTCCTCATGCCAGTTTTTTATTGAGGTTTCATTATTGACCATTGGGGATTGAACTCAATCTCCAGCCCCTCCCCCTGACCCAGAGGTCTGAGTATGGGGCTGAAAGTCCCTCTACTGCCCTTGGTGGTTGATTTTTCTGGAAACCGAGTCCCCACCCAACCTGAAGTTCCCTAGGGACCTCCACCCTGCCCCACCAACCACCTCCTTAGTATACAGAAGACGCTCCTAAAGATCAGGAACAGGAGCTCTGTGCCAGGAACCAGGGACAAAAAACAAACAGGCTCTTTGAATACATGCAATCTCATTATGATTCCCTTTTGAGATTGAGGACACTGAGGCTCAGAGAGGTTGAGTGACTTGTCCCAGGTCACACAGCTGGTAATCCTCAGAGCTGAGAACTGACCCCGTGTCTATCTGGCTATAGGATCCTTTGCACTTTCCTCTATAGCAACAAAATTTTTTCAGTAAAGGGTCAGATGAGAAATATTTTAGCTCTGCCCTCGTAGTATGAGAACACAGGTAGTACAGATGGGCCTGGCTGTGTCCCAGTAAAGCTTGGTGCGCAGGAACAGGCAGTGGGCTGGATGTGACCTGTGGGCCACAGCTGCTGACCCCTACTCTATACAAGTTGCCTCCCTGGTCACTAAAAACTGTGCCTTTGTGACTGGTGGGTCTTGCCACTCACATCTTTAACAACTTGAAGTCTGTGTAGCAAACCCGGTGCCTCTGAATAGTCTCCCCAACCTGTAAACCCTGGTGTTTCCCTGAGCTCAGTCCTTGGACAGCTTCTGTACACACACCCCTGCCCAGAGGATCTTATTCAGTCTTTCAACTTGCAATGGGCTGATCACCCCCCAGGGCACACAGGAGGTACAGACTCGTACTAACTCCACAATCGAATATTCAACTTCATTGCCCACTTGGATCTAATAGAAAGCTCCAGGTTGACATGTTCAGAAGTAAAGTCCTACCCTTCCTCCTCCTTCCCACTGCAGAAACCTCGCTGGCATGCCACCTTCCCCAAGCAGGAGCTGCACTCGTCACCTGGTGACCTTCCCCATGTAGGAGCTGCACTGGTCACCTGGTGCTGGCCAGAAATCATCATTCTTTCTCACACCTCATTTTCTCTCATACAACCAATCCACTGGCCATTCCAATGATTCCACTTTTGAAATATAGAAAGCCAGTTACCTCCCCCCAGCTGCTGCTACCACAGTGGTCCATATTCTCACCATCTCTCAACTGAATCTTTGCAACAGCCTCCTCACTCATGTCCTTCTATGGTAACATTCACAGCACAGCAGCCAGAGCAAGTTGTGAAAATAGAAGACAGATCTCCTCCCCAGGAACCCCCTCTCACTTGGAGTCAGAGCCAGTGGCCTCCCACTCACCCCTCTGCTCATCTCCTCTCACCCCTACCCCTCCATCACCCCACCGTAGAGACTAAGCTGGCTTCCTCGAGCTTCCTAAAACCAAGCCACACTTGCCCCACGGCCTTTGCATTCCCTGTTCCTCTTCTCTTCCCCAGATACTCGGCTGCCCCACCCTCTTTAACACAGCAACACTTCCAACCCATCCCCTCTCTCAGCCCATCACTCCCTACCTCCCCGACTTGGCTTAGTTTGCTCATTAGTGCTTACTACCATCTGGTACATATTCTTATTTATTTGGCCATTGTTTAAGGTGAACTTCAAGAGTAAGAGCATGGGGTCTTATCACTGGCAGGTCTGTGCTTTATCTTTTGTGACCAGAACAATGTCCCTCTCATGGAAGCACTTAATAAATATTTGATGAAGGAAGAAAAGAAAGAAGTGAGTGTTAGTCAAAGTTGGGTGCTGGTCCCCAAGGGCTAATCAATGAGAAAAAAAGAATGAGGACAAGTGGTTTGAGGAAAGAAGAGAAGTTTATTAATTTGCCAGTGAATGAGGAGGGCAGGGGACTAGTGTCTGAAAGACTGCCATCCCCAGCCCATTTAAGCAGAAATATAGGGCTTTTTAAAGGGAGTTTCAATAGTGGGGCTCAGCCTGATCAGCCAGTGTCACATGTTGTGGCTTCAGGCTGTTGTTGCTTAACTGTTATGGGTATTTCCAGTCTTGAGTCTTGGGCCATTATGACTTTATCTGTGATGACTGCAACTTTGTAGTCCTTGTCCAGACAAGCCTCTTTTAAGACAATAAAGAACAGGCCAGGCACAGTGGCTCACACCTGCAATCCTAGCACTCTGGGAGGCCAAGGCAGGTGGATTGCTTGAACTCAGGAGTTCAAGACCAGCCTGAGCAAGAACCAGACCTGGCTCTACTAAAACAAGAAAAATTTTCCGGATATCATGACAGGTGCCTGTAGTCACAGCTACTCTGGAGGCTGAGGCAAGATGATCACTTCAACCCAGACGTTTGAGATTGCTGTGAGTTATGACAGTACAGCACTCTATCCAGGGCATCAAAATAGGACTCTGCCTCAAAACAGAAAGTAAAAAAGATAATAAAGAACAAACAGCAAAGAACCTTTTCTGCCCCTTTGGTCTTTGGCCTTGGGATGGAATGCAAGTTTTTTTTTGTTTTTTTGAGACAGAGTCTCACTATGCCACCCTCGGTAGAGTGCTATGGTACCACAGCTTACAGCAACCTCAAACTCTTGGGCTTAAGTGATTCTCTTGCCTCAGCCTCCCAAGTAGCTGGGACTACAGGTGCCCACCACAATGCTTAGATATTTTTTGTATAGTTATTTAATTATCATTGTTTTTTAGCAGGACCAGGCCAGGTTCAACCCTGCCAGCCCTGTTGTACATGGCCAGTGCCCTAACCACGGAGATATAGGTGCCCAGCCTGGAATGCAAGTTTTAATTAAAATGTTGTTAGAGAAACCACTCTTAAGTCATTCCATTGCCCTTTTCAGACCTTTACCTCTGCTCCAGGAGGGAAAAGGAGGAGGGAGGGATTTCAACAAGGAAATGTTGCGATTGTGTGCTTGGGAGAGAGGAAAGGGATACCCAAAATTGAATCCAAGCTTTGTCCATCTCTGAGGTTCAGAGGTGTCTGTCCAAGCATTGCCAGGTGGTGAGTGGGAAATCCAGAAGTGCAAGGGAACAATGGGCTGAGGAACCTCCCAGGAAGAAGTTGTTCCAACAGGAGTCTGACACACGGCTTGACCAAGCACCAGAGTCCACTGGTCAGAAGCACAGCATGTGCCCCAGTGAAGCAGGCCGTGTCTCCCTCTGAGTTTCCAAGAGTTCAGGCTCACAGATTCACAGCTCAGCATGTTGGAGACTGAGAACTGTAACGAAGCTGGAAGAGCTGATTCACTCCCATGAGCCTTTGGGGCCCTGGCAGGACAGCAGTGGGCCCCGCCCGGGTGCCAAGTTTAATGTGAAAAGACCGTGTGCTGCATCACGTGGCTCGCAGCTTTCTCCTCACTTCACAAAAGCCTGGCTGGCACCCATGTGGGGACTGAGGAGGCTCCCAGGTCTGGCTGCAGAGAAAGAGAGAGAGAGACGGCCGTGAAACAGCAGCCGGGCCTGGCAGAAGATGCAGCCTCATGGACATATCAGTAACAACAGCAGCAGACAAAAGAAACAGAAAATTCCACGATGCCCCTGACCACCCACCCAAGTGACCAGATTTGTCCATGAGCCTGTGAAAACTCCCTGCCAAGACTGCAAAACATGCTTCGGGGTTAGTTTTAAGGAGCAGGGGCTGTGTGAGTAAGAAGAGGCCAGAGCCAGCAGGATGCTGGTTATGACGTTATTGGGCCATAGGCTGAAAATACAGGGCTGAGATAAAATCCAACCTCAGAGCTGCTTCCAGAAGACCAACTTTTAGGACATTATCTTCTTATTTATATTACACTTAAGAACCCAGAGAAACATGATTAATTCAGTGTTTTTTTGTTTTTTTTTTTTGCATGAAGTTAAGCCCTCCAAAAACCTACCTTCTTAATTGGTTCATATGAAGAGATACCCTCTGAGCATGGGATTTGAAGGGTCAGGTCCTATTTTAATTACAAGATGACCACCAGCTGACTTTTCCAGTTAATTGGTAGGGCTTCTGTGAACATCTTCATTCAGGTAAACGTATCCATTTTAAGACTGTAGCCCATAATAATGAATAACGAAAACGCTGCTCTAGACAAAGCAATAGAACAATGAGAGGTTCATTAGTGTCTCTCCTGACAGCCAAGACTGGAGACTGCCAGCACAGACATATCAATTAGACATATAAAGAGATGCTTATTTAACAGAATCATTTAGGAGTTTCCGCATCAAAAGGGCATGGAAGGAAATAACTAAGTCACCTAGGGAAATATGTGAGCACTGTGAATGTAAACTCTGTTTATGTTTTTCAGGTTCAATTTCATCTTGACTCAGCAGCCACCATCATTAAGCAAACATTTTTAAGTTCAGTTGCCTCCTGAGTGAAGCCAGCTACCATCATTAGGCAATCATTAGATATGGGACAAGGGTCGACACAAGAATCATTTGGTCTATTGATTGCCACATGGACGTGGAGTGAATTCTGGGCCAGCCTGGGTATGTCTGAGTCAGGTGTTCTTACCTCAGCTCTCCACTGCCCCCACCCCAGCCCAGAGCTCCTGTCCGTCAGACCAGATTCTCAGTTCCCATTGGTCTCTCTCCTCCCCAGTGACCGTTATAGCAGAAATAGGGGAGTCACCTCCCTTTTCCTCTTTTCTTTTAAGACAAAGTCGTAAGAGAAGGACTCCAACTCCAGTTGGCTCAATTATCTTTCTCTAGGGGACAAACTGAACAAACGAACACTCTTCCCCCTAGATTGCATATGGACCAGTAGAAAGTGATAGTTGGTGTCTGGATTATTCCCAACTCAGACACTCTGAGTGTCTGAACTATAATCATTTCTTTCCTCTTGACCTTGTTTTTCTAAAATTATCCTAGCACGATTGTTCATCACAAAATTCCCACACAGACGTGGACATCTGCTGTGTTTACCATCCCAATCCCAAATCACAGAATTGTAGTTAGTGTAACAGTCCCGCCATCTTAAAGCTAACTCCTAACTCTTCCATATACAATGCCTATTTGTATACTTAAGAATTCCAGGAACTGGCCTTGACCAGCTATGTCATTGGTTTGGCCCAAACAAAGCAAATGGAAAGCGATAGCAGTAATTTTTCCTTCTTTTTTTTTTTTTTCAGCTTTTGGCCAGGGTTGGGTTTGAACCTGCCACCTCCATTATATGGGGTCGGTGCCCTACTCCTTTGAGCCACAGGCACCACCCTATTTTAAGTTTTTCTTTAGTGGCTCCGTCTGAGGCACAGCTGCTCAAGGATACCAGATGGCCTAAATGCTACAAACAGCCACGTGACCCCCTGACAGAAGCCAGAAGAGGTTCAGACCTGTGCAAAGCTGGTGCAGACTGGAGCAGGTGACCTTCCATTACCTTTAACTCATTAACTCATTAAGATATAATGATTATATGTTAATCATATGATAGTGATTATAAGGCTAAAAATCACTCCCCCAAATGAAAATTTTGCCTCCATTTTCTGTACATGCAATGTATGGAGATGTACTTGAACTGCATGTGTATGTCTGGGACTCCATAACTCTTCAAGACTCCCACATCATCCTTTGCTCAGGGAGCAAAGTTCAGTTTAGACCGTGAGCTCCCCTTCTCCATTCTCTGGCCACTGAATTGAACACCTTAATGCCTCACCAATTGTGCATCCTTTCTTTGTGACTGAGTAAAAAAGGAAAGGGCAGTTTTTCAATAATATTAAAACTTAAGCAATCCTGTACGCTGACTTTAGTGCCAATGACAATGTTCATGGCAAGCAGCAGATAATAGTGGATTTTATTCAGGGCAAACTTTTCTAGTTATGGCCTGAATCCCAGAGCAAACTCTTCAAAGCCATTGGTTGATATTCACTCTATAGAGAGACGAGATATGAGATGCTGATATTGGCCCCCAGCCTTTTATGGAAAATTTTAGTTAATGTTGAGGATCTTTTCCAAATAGAAGATGGTCACAGTTTTTTAAATACTTGTCCCCAAGAGGGGAGGTCTGTCTATTCAACCCTAGGAGGAAGAGGACTAGCTTTTTTTGACCATTAAATAGGGCAGACGTGACAATACGCCAGTCCTGGGGCAAGGCTTTAAGAGGACTGGCAGCTCCGACATTGGTTTCTTGGAGGCCAGGATCCATGTAAGTACTCTGAGGAGGAGCCCAAGCCATGTAGAGAAACTTTGAGGTTGAGATACCACGTGGGAAAGAGAGACCAAGGAGCCTCAAGGTGCTGGACCACTTTGAAAATGGATCCTCCAGCCTCAGCGGCTCTCACTGATCCGATGTCAATCTGATCAAAAGAAACCACCCACCTGAGACTTTCCCAAATTCTTGACACTGACAAAATTGTAAACAAAATAAACAGATTGTTTAAAACTATTAAATTTGGGAATAGTCTGTTATGTAGCCATAGATAATTAGAATAGGAATTTTTTTTGCACATGACAAGCTTGTTCCCATATTAGAGCCTTTGCAAGTATCTTTTCTCTGGAATGTTCTTCTCTTAGGCCTTTGCCTAAATAGATCCTTCTAGCCATTCATGTTGTAGATCAAACCCCTCCATCATGGAAAGACCTTCTCTACTCACCCTCTCAAAAATAGCTCCCAACATACATGCTCAAGTTGCCTTTTTGAAATACCCTATTTATGCATTTGTTTACTAGTGGATAAGGCATCTACCTGCTCTCTCAAGGAAGGGCAGCTTTGTCTTCTCCATCCATAGCCTTATTTCAGGCACCCAGAACACTGTCTGGCACACAAGATAGTCAAGAAGTATTTGTTGACCATATTTATCAACAAATAATATATTTATTACTTATCAAGCACTTCTTTAGAAAATAAAAAGGAAACATAGCATAAGTTGCCAAAATACTTGAGGAAATAAAATGGGTGTCTGTCTTCATTCATTTGTGTAAAGGAATACTTGAGGCTGGGTAATTTATAAAGAAAAGCTTGAGATTGGTCATCCGCGTTTGGCGAGAGCCCTAGGCTGCTTCTGCTCATGGCAGAAGATGAAGGGGAGCTTGAAAGAGAGGCACTTCGACCGGCAGAGATCTCACAGACCACCGAGGCTTGTACAAAAGGTCTTTATTGGTGGGGGGAGGGAGGCTGCAGAGCAGCACCAAGGAGGAGAGAAGAGAAAAGAGGAGAGAAAAGAGGGGAGAGAGATAAGGAGAGAGTGGGGAAGAGAAGAGAGAGAGTAGAGAAGAGCTAGGAGGAAGAGAGGAAAAAAAGTAGACAGGTACCCTTATATAGGGAAGTCTCAGAATGGTGACGGGCTGGTGGGATAACCAATAAGGAGTTATTGCTCCAGGGGAAAGAGCCATAGGGGCGGGCAGTGGGAAATTGGAACAGAGTGATGAGGTAAGCAGGCCACTCCCTGTGCTAGGGGAGGAGTTGTAACTTTAGGGGTAGGAAGGGGCTTTTCGGGGGAAGGGGCTTTCTGAGGCAATTATCTAACAGAGCTGGCATGTACAGAGATCACCTGGTAAAAAAGGCAGCAAGAGAGAGGGGGGAGGTGCTGGGCTTTCATAAAGAAACACCAAGCCACTCATGAAAGACCTGCCCCTGTGTCCCCACACCTCCTATTAGGTCCTACCTCCCGTGTGGGGGGTCAAATTTCAACATAAGGTTTGGGGGGACAAGCATTCAAATATAGCAATCTCCACCCAAAAAAAGGTTATACTTTGTGATAAAATTATGCTTTAATAATTTTATCCTTTTATCCTTCATTTACCTGGTTCTTGAGGTTCTTAGGTTTCCAAATTAAGAATCTAAGGGAATGCTTTCAAGTTTTCCTTCCTTGCTCTCTAGAGTAAAACCCTAGACATTAAAATATCATTTACAACAGACATTACTCCATTATATAGCAATGTTCCCAGCTTAAATGCAGCCCATTTTTCTCACCTCGGCTCACATTTAAAAGGTACACTAAGACACTAGTTTCCTTAAACAGAAATCCTGAAATCAAAGCTATTACTACAGCGCCACCTTGTGGTTAACACTGATTTTGTACAATTTTTCTTTTCACACCCAAGAGTGAAGGGAGGTGTCTGTTACACCTCCAGTTATAGTGTTCAGTGTACCTGATCTTCTTTCTACCCCCATGTTATGGAGCCTCAAAGAGAGAGAAAAGGACTGTGACAAATATTTATTGATACCTACTGTGTGTTGCATTATGTAAGGCCTTTTGCATAGTTTTTCTCATTTAATATTTGAAATTATCCTGGGATTTTGCAACTATCTTCCTTTTTGTAGATGAGCAGCTTGCATATAATAATGTTAAATGTCTTGTCAGACATCTAGTTAATGAAGATTTGGTCCCAGGAATGCTGACCTCCGGTTGTCACCCTGTGGTACAGCTCTGCCTCTCCAGTGAGGTCAAATTTCTTCATCAAGTTTGCAGAGTCCATAAATTTCAGAAACAAAACTCAAACCCCAGACTTCTGGCTCCAACATTCATTTATTGCACATTTGTTGAGCTCCCACTGCATGAAGAGATTGTGCTGGATGCTAAGGACGCTCCAGTGGGGCACATCTACCATTATGTTCTTTCTAGGGCCTCGGACAGCGAGTAGAATCCATTTCTTTCAAAATGTGGCCAACATACCAAAACGCAGTAGGTTCTAGTAAACTCTGGGTGATGAGTTCATTCATTCATTCATCCATTCATTCCACATTCCTTCACTCATCCCACATTCATTACATCCCTGCCATCATGAAACTTACAGCCTGGTTGGGGAGACAGACATTAATCAAATAATCACAATAAAATGAAAAAGTCCCACAGTGGTCAATATATACAGGAGAGACGTGGCATGTAAATGTGCATAATTGGGAGAATTGATCAGTTCAGGAGGTCAAAGCACACGTTCCCTTCAGGGGGGTAAAGATCAACCAGCAGGGTGAGTAGGAGTTATTTAGAGAGAGGAAAAAAGGGAAGGAAGCCCAAGCAAGGGGTCTAATATTTAAAGGTCTGAGACCCTTGAGGAAGAAGGTATGTGTAGGCTCCTAAAACTAAAATCCTTCCCCCAGGGCTTCTACCTTACATTAGAAAGTGGAAGTATATTCTCAGCACTTCAGCTGCTCTTCCAATGCACTCAGAATCTTCTAGAAAACTATGAAAACTGGAACAAATCCTAATGTCCATTTTGCAACCATAAACTATTAGGAAGAGCCTACAACTTGCAGGGTACTCTCACTTTCCAGAACATTTTTCCATTCAATTTTCTGCTTATACTTCCCTGAGGCAACATGAGCTAAATGAGTTTATGGTTCTTCTGGCACCCCAGAGGAAGAAAATGACCTGTCCACATGAGCATGTGTCCCAAGCAAACTTTACCCAATTTCAACACGACAATCTGTCCACCCTTCTTCCTCACAGTGTACGTTAGTCCCCGGTTACTGCTAACTTAACACATTGCAATGCACGATTAACCACTTGATACCTAAGTTAAAATTAATTCTGGCTTTCATATTTTTCATGCTATTAGCTTTCTGTGCAAAATTGTTTTGTTGGACAAGTTTGTCAGCCAGCAAAACTTTGGTCTTAAAAACAGATACCTGTCTGGTGTTTTTCCTTGGTATTCAGATCAACACTCAACTAGGAAATTTAATCAACTACTAATCAATTCAAATTAGTTTAAGTGATTTTTTCCACTGAATCACTCTACTATTTAATGTTTTTTTATCAAATTGATCAGTTATATGAAAAGACATAACAGGATAATTCGATTAACTTAAAATTTAATGGGAGGGTGGGATTGGGGAGAGTAAAATCTGTTATTTGATATTCTGCAGATAAAATGCAAATTGCATCATCCAGAACAGCCACCAGAAAGAAACAAAGCCCATCGGTCATTCGCTTACTGATGCATTCATGAATTCATTTAATCATTCAGTTAACATGAATTTTGCATCTACTACGTGCCAAATCTGCACCAAATGGTATGTTACAGAAATGGTTCAGAGGAGCATTCAGAACTAAGATGTGCAGATTACCAACTTACTTAAGGTGACCAGATTTTAACATTGGTAAAGCAGGACCCCATTGACTGGGGGGGGACGGTTCTTAATTAAAAATTTGGTCTATATGGAGCAACAAAATTTTTCATAGAACGCAAAAATAGTATTGTAATACATATATTTTTAATTTCAGCATAAGTACAATTTACAAATATAATACATTATAAAAAAAATTATGTATAGGGCAGCGCCTGTGGCTCAAAGGAGCAGGGCGCTGGTCCACCTGGGCGACCTTGCCCAGGAGGGGAGTAGGGAGTTTACATTAGCCTTTTCATTTCCAAATGAAGTTACATTAACCTCTTCATTCCCAAATGGAGTTACATTAACCTTTTCAGCAGCCAAACCATATATTCCCTTCCCGTTGTCCCGCCTAGCTAGTCGTGCATTCTTTCCAAAAATTGGGACTTTTTTAAAACGCCGCGGGACAAATTGTTAAAAATCAGGATTGCCCCGCCAAAAGCAGGACGTCTGGTCACCTTAAACTTACTGCTTTTCAGTTTGCTTTAATACAAAACCGTTCTTTTTGCACGCCCTGCAAAAACAGTTCTTTGAAGACGGCATGATGCTGCGCGTTGTCAGTAGAGGGCGCCAGAGAGTCATTGCAGGAAGAAGGCGTGACTCTGTTCAGGTGCTTTCCTTTTTGGCTGGTTCTGACTCCACCTGAGGCCTGTGGCCAGCTAGAGAAGGGCATTGGCGCTCATGTTCCTAGAGTTTCCGCGACAGCTGCCAATGTGTTCCAGTGAGTCTCACCCCCAGCAGTCAGCTCCCAGCCTCAAAGCACCTGCTGCATGAGGAGTGTTAGCTATTTACGAGTCTCTCCCGCATTTTCTGCTCACTCATGCTCAGTATGTTGATTCCCACTCGTAACTGTAGACCGTCTCTGGTGAGGGGAACCTAGAGGAATTCCTCATACAATGAGCTGCAAGCCTTCTTCAACCAGCTCTGAATCCCAGCGTTGGGGCAAGGGTCCCCTTCCAAGTCTATCTCACCCATAAGACTCTTCAGCGGCCCTGAAAGTATCCTTCAATGCTCTCTTTTCTCCTCTGATGGAGTTAACAAGTCTTTCAGCATTGTTTCTCATTCAGGGGTCATTTCACTAGGGGACACTGGTAATGTCTGGAAAGTTCGGTTGTCACAACTAGAGTGAGGGTAGGAGGTAGGGTGTCACTGGTATCTAGCGGGTAGAGACCAGAGATGCTTCCAAGCATCCGGAAATACAGAGGACAGCACTCACAATATAGAATTATCCAGCCCAAAATGACAGTAGTGCTGAGGCTGAGAAACTCTCCTCTGTGGTAAAAGTTCTTTGTTCAAATTACTATGGACTTTTTCCTGATTGGACTCTGACTGACGCAGAGGATGAGAAAGCAATGAAGACAGACAAATTAAATGACACCCTGGTAAGTTTCAGCATGAGGCTTCTGTTCTCGTGTCTTTTCTAGATCAGCCTGCTTTCTTTAATTTGACCTGATGTTGCTGATCAAGTCAGGAAAAACACAAGTGTGAGAGGTTAAGAAGAAAAATCCAGGGGGGTTTTGGTTTGGGTCTGTTTCAGCTTGGCATGGATTTTCCTCATTGATGAATGGGGAACACATTTTTCATGAGTCCCAAATGCTATTCTCAGAGGAAAACAGATGGTAGGAAGTGTGGGCCAGGACACCACGAGACAGCAGCTCATGTGCTCACTAACAGAGAGAATTTAAACATAAAATACTAGAAAATAATACATTCAAGAAATATTAAGGTCCTTCAAAATCACGTTCTGTGAGAGTGAGAAGAGTTTTTGAGACACACCCAATCCAGTGGTACCCAAACCAGAAGGAAAATCTGAGTCATATGGACATTTTTTTAAAAATATAGTTCTGGGGCCCTCATCCATAATGATTGAACACAATTATTTAGAAAGGCAAAAAAGTCCAAGTCCTTTATTTTGAACCTGGCCACTCCTATACTGTAAGAGGACTTTGTGAAAATTATCAATAGAAAGAGCCCTCCTGCCTCTGGGCCAGAATGTGACATGGCAGGTGGAGAATCTGGGTGTTCATTCCCTTCTACACTCTCAGTCAAGTTTCCTTGGGCAGTACACAGCCTGCATAACTATACCTGGGAGCCCTGATTTGCAAAATGAAGAAATTGAGGTCTACAGAACCTTATTTATTTTTTAAATGTATTCCCTGGCCCATTCCTTCACAAATTCCTCTACTTAGCCATCCTTTATTGAGCACTTGCTATGTGCTAAGCCCTCCGAACATTAGATAAGACATGGCCCTCTGTCCCCAGGGAATGTATGGTTCAGACAGAAAGTAACTTTAACAAAATGCTTTTGTTTATACTATTTCATGCGATCATCCAACACCATGGAAAGGTGTATTATTATTCTCTTTATTATACAAATGGAGAAAGTCACACACCTGGCCAGTATAGGATGGAACCTCAGGTCTCAAGTCTCTGAGCAGTGTCTGTTCCTTCACAGAAGGTTCCCTGCAGGAGGAAGAGGCAGTTGAGTGCTCCCAGACTCTCACCTCCTGTACACCCTATCCTCCAAATTTGGACTGTCACGAGTGATTCTCTTCCCTATTCTCACATCCTTGGGCGTTCTTCCTGATACCTCTGGGCTGAGCACTAATGGACGCTGATGCCACCTCGTTCCCAGTGACTACATTTTAGAATGAGTAAGATATTGCACGGGGAGGTGCTTGTTCGGGTTCTGCTCTCTTTGAAGCAGAAGGCCAGAACAACACATCCACAAACTTGCTGGACTTGGAAAGAATGCTATGACAAAAATAAGTTTAAAAAGAAGAATAAAATAAAAAAGAAACTGCAGGGGTAGGTGGAAAGATATCAAGGTAACCCATGTGTATACTTTTCATTAAAAAATGTACCCAGTGCTAATCTCTTGTTTAACAACTAAGTTTTCTTTCTTTGTAGCACTAATCACTAGATGACATTGACACTTCACCATGGATTTGTTTCTACCACTAATACATCGCTCTTTGAGGGTTAGGGATTTGTCTGCTCCTTGTTCAATTCCCTGCTCTCCGTGTTTGGCTCAGTAAACACTCATTAAATAAATGAATGAAAAAAATGAGTAAGTTTTATAGAGCCCAT
The DNA here is from genome assembly GCA_963574575.1 of Galagoides demidoff. Classification (NCBI taxonomy): domain Eukaryota; kingdom Metazoa; phylum Chordata; class Mammalia; order Primates; family Galagidae; genus Galagoides; species Galagoides demidoff. The sequence continues at coordinate 9,455 of CAUYQV010001903.1, read as the reverse complement.
GAAGTCAGCCCAACCAAAACGTTTTCCTACTATTAGCGGAAAAGCCAAAAGCAATGCAGTTTTATAAATTGCAACAGAAAGTCTGTGAAAAATAACTCCCTAGCCTTTATAATGCAAACTCTTATTTGTCAGAAAACTTGAACCTTCCCTTCCTAAGCCTGCATTCTTGTAGTTAAGACATTTTTTTGCTACATGGTCAGTAAAGGGATTTTGTTACAGTGACGCTCCCCTGTTTATGGTCCGTTTCTTTTTATGGCGATGGGGAAAGAGAAAAAACCATCATGTCATTTTGTACCACTTCAGTGGTTCAGAATAAATTGTCCAGATGCATTACAGAGTCACAAAATATTAGAGCTGGGAGAAATCTTAGAAAGCATGGTTTTCTGTATTATGTTCCTGATTGGCCAAGGGAATCATTGACGATGACACGGCCTGTGGTGTCAGGGCTGGGACTGAACTCCAGCTCTCATGAGGTGTTCACAGATAAAAATCACAGCACTGTGCATCTGTGGAAATGCACTCTCTGGGGACCATGAGAAAGGAAAAATGTGGCTTTAGCTCAACTGCCCCACTTCTGCCCCTACACTCACTACCCAGTTCTGGAAGGAACAGGTATGACTTGAAGCCAAGTGTAACACGTACATTTTGCTGCATATCAAACTAGCCCCAAACTCAGTGGCTGAAAACAATGACCATTTGTTTAGCATATAGTTCTAAAACTTAGAAGCTTGGGTGGGGCTCAGCTGGAAGATTCTTCTGGTCCCAATTCACTCACACATCAGCACACAGCTGTTGTTTACCTAGGAAGCTCCATTTCTGGGGGTTGGCTGGTAGTTTTGGCCAGGGTAATGGGAAAATGTAGGGAATTTGTCTATTATTATCTAGTAAGCTAGCCGACGTGTAAGACAGACCTTTAGTCCCTTGATCCTAAGCTTTCTCATCTGCAAAACGGAGATAAATAATAAATTTTTGAATTAGTCATAAAATATAAGGAGTGCCCAAGGCCACACCTAAAACAAAGTCATCACCAGCATCTTTATGATCCTTTCTAATAATTTCAACTGATCCACCAGGTAACATGTCCCATGTCCGTATTTTTCACTCATGGACAAGCCTTCTTCTCTGGGCAGTGGCTCTGTGGCTCTCTGCCTCACTTGTTTTTGCCCTTTTTATGATTAAAAACAAGCCATGTTGATGGGTAGTGCCTGTGGCTCAAAAGGGTTGGGGGCTGGTGGTGCCACAAGTGGTGGGTTCAAACCCAGCCCCAGCCAAAAAAAAAAAAAAGCCATGTTGAGTTACCAAATAAAAGCTAAGTCTCACATCCCATCTATTACAAGCCTGGCAGCACCCAGCCCTGCCATGGACAGGAGTGGAACAAGAAGGGAAGTTCTGGTCCCATGGGGTGGTCTCAGGAACAGGCATCCAGGAACCAGTTCCAAGAGTCAGTGGGAGGTGACCTAAGCCAGGCTGGAGCCACCTGGGAAGGAATACACCCAAGATGAGAAAAAAGAGGCACTAATCTAGAAATAGCCATTCTCTGAAAAAGCCTCAGGCTGGTCCAGCTTCTTAATTTTGCCAGCAGCATCTTGCTGGTGCAGGTCAGTTTTCAAAACCCTTAGAGGCAAGGCTGAGCACTCCTTTGCTACTGGCTCCTAACAGAGCTTCATTCAATTTTCTCAAGATCACCAGTGGAGATTTTCTTTATTATAGCTCTGATTTTTATTTTCAAGCCCTGAGTATAGATGATGCTTCTTTACCAGCCTGCACCAAGAAGCTCCTGGAGCACCCCCCGTCTCTAAGTATCCAGGGCCAAAACCACCCAGAGGAAGGCTGACCCCGAGGGAGATACATCCTTATACACCCATCAGGGACCCTCAACCATCAGAGAGCAGCTTTTCACAAGGACTACATTAAGCTGCTACTTTTTTTTTTTTTCCAAATGAGAACATCCTTGCTAATAAAAAGCCGGCCCTATGTTTTAATTTTCACTATTAATTGTGAATGTGTTCTTGTTAACTGCTAAGTAAAAAGAGACGCAGTGGGTCACAGGATGCAGAATCCGTCCACCTTTCCCAGTCCAATAACACCTAATTATTTCAGTTGGTACTAAAGTCATAGCCTCTGTACCCAAGTTTATGAGATCACTGACACCCACCAGAATAAGCTAGCACAAGACATTGACATCTCTTAGAATTGCAGGATTATTTATGAAGGATAATCAAGTGCTTTAAAACGAACACATTATGGTTTCCCTGTGCAAAGCAGTACTCTGAATGCTTTCCAAACACTACTTCTTACAATCTTTATAATAACCTGATGAAGCAGGTATCAGCCATGTTTTGCAGAAGAGGAAATCAAAGCACAGAAAAGATAGAGGTACTTGTCCAGGCTCACACAACCAGTCAGTGGTAGCACAGTGTCTGACCCAGGCTAGCTGGCGCCAGCACCTGTGCTCATATCCACCACACTGTACTGCAAACTTTTCACCACCAGCACCAATCGCAAAATCACCCATCTCAGAACTTCACGTTTGAGTGGCCCCTGGTGGCCACTCTGAGGTAGTGCAGCCTCAATTCAACATCAGGCTTAGCCCCAGCCAGGGTGAGATCTCAGGCGGAGTCATCTCACCTAGCTAAACATTGGCCTCTGCTCCTGTGAGGATGAAAGGCATTAAGAGCAGTGCTGGGGAATCTTCAGAGTATAATAATCATCAACCATCGTTATAAGTATCATTTTGCAGGTGAGACCATACAGATGGAGAGAAGCTCCATCTGGAGAATTGCCCTGAAGCAAAGCCACACACCTGGGGTGTAAGAGGCACAAATGGAGATTCAGGGCCGTGCAGCCTCTGCTGCCCCACGCAGATTCTACCAGAACAGGTGTGGATTCATCTTGCCACAGCCCTTTCCCTGCTCTGCCAGCTTAGATACCTGCTCATTTCAGGGGCACATTAGTGCTCCCAGCACGGAAGGAACCCCTGAAATCCATCAAAAAGGAAAAGGGTTTGGAATTCCAGCTTCATTCCACAAGGCCATTCCCGGGCCCCTCCTTACACAGGCAGAAGGGTTTCTGGTCTCCTGTTCATCAGTGTGTTGAATTGGTGTGTGTTTATTTCCAGGCAGAGCCCTGGGTCACTGTGACAGTTGGAGAAAGCAAATGTGAACCACCAAGGGAGAGACGGCCACAGAGGCAAACAAACGTCCAGCAATCGATATAATTAATCCGTCCGAAAGCCAGGCACCAACTCAAGTGAGTTTGTTGCCTGTTTGAAGCATTTATCTTAAAGGCTGAGAGGCCTGGAGTCTGCTGAGAGAACAGGTTTGCATTTCAAAGATGCCTTGAGGGGAAGTGGTACCCCAGCCCGCAAACAAGAGCTCTGAAGCTTTGTAATTCCTCAGCATCCAGTGAAACAATCACTTCATAAACGCGGCTTAACTCTGCCAGGGGGTTGCTGCTGTGAGATGCCGCATCTTTTCCCACTGGAGACCCTGAGAGTTTCTATGTCTACGTGTTTGAGGCAGGCACAGACAGCTCTGATGGTCATTCTAGAAAAAGAGTTCCAAAATTGCTTTGAAGGCTGGACTAGGTGCCGGGGTTGGCGGAGAGCTTCCCAAGGGGAGTATTGGGAAGGTGACTGTAGTATATTCAGCAAGGGGGGATGTAGCAGCTTTTCCAGGGTGAGTTTGTGAACTTGTTATCAAACCTCTTTTATTGCCTGCAATGAAGGGAGAGCCTGAGTCTCGTGAGCTGATTTTCTCCAAAAGCCAAATGTACATATGAGAAATGATGATAAAGAGAGAACAGGCATCCCTTTAAAAATGTTAAAGTAGGCCAGGAAGCAGGGAGGTAAAAGAGACATAGCCCTTGGTGACACAAAGTCAGGGCACTGGGTTCCTTTATGCTCCAGCTTCCCTCCCCAGGGAGGTGCTGGCACCTGGCACTTCAGTGCTCTGGCGTCAGGGCAGGGGCCTCAGCTCCTGTGGGCAATGGAATCACCGCAGAGAGCTTGTTACCAAGGCTCAAGCAGGTGAGAGAGCTACTTAGTTTGTACCGTATGAAGTGGCCCATATTTGACCATGTTTAAGCAACTAAATGGCAATTTCATAAGGGCCAACCTAATTGCTCGATGAATCTGAGATGGAACTAGGAAATTCAGTTTTCTACAAGTTCCTTGGGTGACCCTAATGCAGGGGGTCCTTCAGAATCCAAAATATCTGAGTCTGGTTTCTCTGTCACCACTCACTGGCTCTGGCTTGGCTGAGGTGCCAAGTATAGTAGAGCTTTTAATGCTCAAGTGTCTGTGTGCTCCTCTACAAAGCCAGTGGGCTTCCTCCATCTCTGTTTTCCTCGGCTCTCTGCCTGGGGGACCACATGCTCTGGTGGCAAGGCCACATGCTGGAGAAGGCCACCCAGCTTCCTTTGAACTCCCTGTGAGCCAGAAATCCATCCCTACCATATATTAGATGACAGACACTTCCAGGTTAATTTGTAACTGCTGCCTGGCCTAGCCCAGCTTAACCTGTGCCATTCAGCTCCCTGAGCCTCAGGTTATTTATACACTCCAGTCCCTCACCCCTCAGATTTTTTTGGCCACCTTCCTTTTCCTGAATCAACTCTCTAACCCTGACTACCCTTCTGTCTATTTCCTAAATAAAAATGTGTTTTCCAATCCTCATCTCAGGGTCTGCTTCTAGAAAGACTCATGAGAAGACCCCTCCCTGAACCATCAGCTGGCAGAGGCTCCAGGCAGGGGAGGATGCACAGAATGGTAGTTCAAGGGCAGACCTGTGTTCCTGTGGGGATTCATCATGTCATCCACCCTCTTGGGGAGGGCAGAGAAGAGTTTGGGAGCCTGGCGGAGCAGAATGGCATCATTCCTAGTCTGATATATTAGAATCACCAACCTGCTCCATCCTGCCTTGAAGATGACGTGGCACTGGGTCAACATCTCATTCTTGGAGGAGGGCTTTGAAAATACAAAAGCTTCCGAGTTCTGGAATCCAAGTAGGACACACAGGTATCTTCCTGAGAAAATATCACCACTCCATTTAGGAGAAATCTCATTACTTTTTGTCCCTTGTCAGTGTGTTAATCAGCTGACTCCTTGTCCGGTGGACCCCTATGCTTGACTAAATTTTCTTATTTTTTCAACGTTTTGGCATTTGATAGCTTACCCTTAGAGAGACTGCCCCTCCCAGGACAGACACTCCCCTGTGTGTCTCTCCTATGCAACCTACCAATCCCAAACCCCCATCCCCCAATCATCTCCTTTAGCAAACTCTCCTAACCCAATATTCCCCCTACTCCCCTAACCCACCACAGGGCCAGGTACCAGATAACTGGAGACCACCTCTCTATCCCACAGTCCCCCCAAATTATTCAGACCATTCACTCCTAGACTTAGGGCACCTACCCTGCCCCATCCTTTCTTCCCAGGAAACCTCAATAAAGGCTGTGGGCCAACTCTCCTTCCTTCCTCTGTCCCATGCTTGTCCTCAGAGCACTGGTTCTCAACCTTGCTAATGTCACAGCCCTTCAATACAGTTCCTATGGGTTGTGACCCACAGGTTGAAAACGGCTGCCCTAGAGCATCCCCACGTGGCCCTGCATGATGTGACGTGCCTGCTGTTTCTAGGGCTCTGTGAGTATAAACTTCCCTCATGACCATCATTTCAGCATCTCATGTCTTATCACACCTGATTAAAACAAATTAGAACAGGCCCACTTGACCCTGACCTTCACAATTATGAAATGTTTCTTGCATCTGACAGTACTGAGCTGGACTAGAAAAATCTCCGCTCTCCAAGTGCATTTTCCCTTTTATTTAGTTTATTTTCCAAAAGCCTTCCCTAGCTTAATGTGACGATTTATGGAGATATTATGTTTTATTCTTCATTCATTTTTTCCCCTGCCCACCCACATCCCACTTGTTTTTCCTGTAATTGCAAAATGTAAATTAATTGTCATGATTGTACAGGAAGTCCCCAGATTGCAAGCAAGATGTGCTCTCATGTTGAATTTGTCTGTGAGTTGTAACAGGCACACTTACCTATCACATGTAATGTCCTCCACTCCTGAGTGTGAGCTGTATATAAGCTGGATATTTGCAACTCAGGGACTATCTGTACTCAATGTTCCTGAGGGGGAATGGAAAAAGATGAAAACTCCCAGGAGTTCCCAGGGGTAGCAAGACATCAATAGTAAAATGGACCCCTCAGTCAAGCCCTAAGCTTGGCAGCAGTGGACTGGCTCAGCCGGAACCCTGGGCCACTCTGGAGTAACCCGTGGGGACCAATGCTTTGCGGCAACCTAAGACCTTCTGCCACTCGGGACCTTAGGAAGACCCCGGGAGGAGTTGCAAGAATTATGACTGGAATGTACAAGTCCCCTGTGCACCAGGACCTAGGAGGTTAATTTAAACTAATGCAATGACAAAGAATTTGAGGACAGTATGGCAAAGGGACAAAGACGTTGTGACAGAATAATGATGCAGTCCTCAGAAGCCGTGACTGTGTTACCTCATATGGCAAAACGGACTTTGCACATGTGACTAAGTAGAGGGTCGAGATGGGGAGTGCTAATAGCCAGATTGTGTGTCACCCCAATTCATCGGTGGACCTTCTACTCCCCAGTGTGACTACATTTGGGAACAGAGCCTATGGGAGATACGTAAGGTTAAATGAGGTCTTAAGGGGAGGGCCCAGATCTGACAGGCTTAGTGAACTTATGAGAGCTCATTCAGTCCCTCTCTCTGCCACGTGAGGACACAGTGAGAAGGTGCCACCTGCAAGCCAGAAAAAGAGCTATTTCCAGGAAGCAAATCAGCTAGCCCCTTGATCTTAGATCTCTCAGACTTCCGAACCAGGAGAAGTAAATTTCTGCTATTTAAGCCCCCCCTCTCCCGCCCCCGCCACTGCCTTGGTGGTATTTTGCTGAGTCTGCTATAGCAGCACCAGTCAACTAAAATAGGGAGAGTTCCTGGTTCCTGCAGGGCTGATGCAGTCGTGAGAGTCCTTACCAGTAAAAGAGGGAGGCAGGACCTGCAGCTTCCAAGGTGGGAGTGATGGAATTCTCAACCTCGAAGATGAAAGGAACCTAAGCATCCAGACTGCGAGAGGCCTGCAGAAGCTGGAAGGGTGAGCGCAGGGAGTCTCAATTAGAGCCTGTACAAAATGTCACAGCCCAGCCAACACCTTCATTTTTGCTGGGTAAGACCCACTTTGGACTTCCGGCCTCCAGAACTGTTATGATAATAAATTTGCATTGTTTTAAGCACCAGGTTTATAATAATTTGTTACAGAAGCAATAGGAAACTTGAGCCAGTATGAAAGAGCTGCCCATGGCCAAACCTGAACAACCAGAACAAACAGATGAGTAAGGTGGTATTAGATTGCAACCCAAAATATAAAATAAATATGCCTGAGTCCACACTGATGGAAACAATTGCAAGGGTACATTAAGAAGAAGAGAAGATAAATATCCCTTACAGAAAAATTACAAATGACATAAACAGGTAGTCCCCCTCCAGAAGGAGGAGCTTAAACAACCCCACTCCCCCGAAATTGGCTGTGGACTTGACCCAAAGACTCATCTAAAGAACGGAGTGTGGGAAGGGAGACCAAGGCCCTGGCAAGCGCTGAGATGCCCTCTCGTGTCCTCTCGTGCCCTCTGATGTGATGTGATGAGAAGGACACTTCACTCGTGGAACATTCTTTCCAAAAGCCTGTGACTCTGGTCTAATCATGAGCAAAACATCAGACAAACTCAAATGGAGGGACATTTTACAAAATACCTGATTGGTGCTCTTCAAAATGGTCCAAGTTATAAATACACAAAGAAAGACTGAGAAACACAGAGCAGAGCAGACTAAGAAGAAAGACATGCTGGCTGGGTGCAAGAGGCTTCCCCAGGGGGATCCTAGGACAGAAAGACACCTTCACCTGAACTTTAGTAACATCTGAATAGAGTTGGGGGGCTTGTTAACAGTGAAAAGACAAAAAGAAAGAAAAGAATTGTGGTCTTTCTAAGAAACATGAATTTGTGGTTATAATGTTCTAACAGCTACATGAACAAGGATGGGGATGAGGGGGGAGGCAAGTTACCTGGAGTCAACGCCTGGGACAGTCTATGGACATTGGCAGTTCCCTGATGGGGGATGCACACCCCGGGGAGGCTGGTTAGCATTTGATGTCCTCTAATCAGAAGCCCCAAATCCAGAAGCCGCCTCCTCAAGCATCTCAAACCCTTCTATCTAAATCTGCTCTAGATGAGGGTCATTAATTAGCAGATGAGACATTAGCAATAGTTTTTCACTGATTAGATGAGTGAGGTTCAGGGTCGGGGGCTGGCTGGCAGTAGGAGGATGGAGACCTCCACCCTTGTAAACACAGTGCTAGAATCTGTGGGGGGCTGTTGTCTGAAACCCCAGTGGAACCTGCCTCTCTCCAACCTTTGTCTTTCTGATTGGAAATTTTAGCTGCTGTCTCATTGACCCTTTCAGACAAGGTGCAGGTTGAAGCATTGACCAGGGTGCCCAGACTCACAGGACTAAGTGGAGGGCTCTTTCTGTGACACTTACTGAGTCACAGGTATGCGTGTGGCAGAGTTCAGAGAACACATACTCAGCCTCCCGGCAGAGAGACAGGACGCGGGGAGGGGGCCTGTAGCCTTTTACTGGCCTCTGACATTGGATGCTCCTGATGAAAAAAAAAAAAATAGACCCCAAGTCCTTTTGCCATGGTAGGGGTGGGAGGGAGAAAGGAGGAGAAGAGGAAGAGGGAAGAGGAAGGAAAGAAATCTGAGGATGAGGAGGAAGAGAGAGAGAAGGGGAGGAGAAAGGAGGGGGCAGGGGACAGGGAGGGAAGTGCAGAGGGTGGGCCTGGGCTTGGAACAGGAAGGGGACAAGGGCAAGGAACAAGGTGCAGAAGGCACACAGGTGTGCGCTGTGTGACTGCGGGTGACTCAGATTCTCAGCCAGGAGTGAGAATGTGACCTGTTTGCTGCTTGGCTTTGCAGCCCCTATCGTCACTGCCGCTGCCACAATTCGTGTGTTTTCCGGACAGTGATGGCAGCAAGAGGAATGGCTCAGGCTGGTGACCAAATAAATGTAGACAGAGTGCTGCAGTTAGCCAGCATCAACAGAGGGTAGCCCAGTGGGGCAAAGTAGAGGGCCTCCTGTCCCCATCAATGCTCCAGAGTGGCAGGGGGGATTTGAGCCTCAGCAGATGCACGAGAAAGTCCTAAATCCTAGGGCCTCAGGCCCCACAGCACCCACCCCTTGGGAGCAGAATAAAGTAAGCGTAAGATCAGCCACAGACCCTTCTTGCCCAGATAATTAGGCACCAGAAATCCTAACAGCAAGGAGGAGACTGGTTTTTTTCAGAATCTGACAGCTGGATTTTCCTCTTCCCTGGGGTCTTAATGTGATCAGGCTGTTACATAATAAAATATCGTAA
>CAUYQV010001899.1:0-10823 GCA_963574575.1 Galagoides demidoff | reverse complement strand
AAGGCGCCAGCCACATACACCTAAGGTGGCGGGTTTGAATCCCCAGCCCGGGCCCGCCAAACAACAATGATGGCTGCAACCAAAAAATGGCCGGGCATTGTGGCGGGTGCCTGTAGTCCCAGCTACTTGGGAGGCTGAGGCAGGAGACTCACTTGAGCCCAGGAGTTGGAGGTTGCTGTGAGCTGTGATGCCAGGGCACTCTACCCAGGGGGATAGCTTGAGGCTCTGTCTCAAAAAAAAAAAAAAAAAAAAGCCAGGCGTTGTGCCAGGCACCTGTAGTCCCAGCTACTTGGGAGACTGAGGCAAGAAAATTGCTTAAGCTCAGGAGTTTGCTGTGAGCTATGATGACGCAGCACTCTACCAAGAGTGACAAAGTGGGACTCTGTCTCAAAAAAAAAAAAAAAAAAATCTTTCTGCGTGACTCTTATGCACAATGGCAAGATGGTGAGTCCACATTTCACAATGACTAAAGTGGCCACTCCCCAGTTTTCAATTTCACCCATCTACTAATGAGTCCAGGAAATTCTTAGTACTTCAATTTTCTTTAAAACTATGTATCACATTCCTTATTTTTCACATGGGTACTAAGTAAATTTCATGTTATATGTATGTGGAGATGTTAGGGAGAGAGAAGAACACAGGACAATGACCTGAGCTCTATTTTCTGCTCTACCACTTAATTCACTATGACAACTTAGACATGTCATTTAACCTCAATCTTATCACCTGCAAAATGTACTAGCTCAGTTAAAAAAAACTTTGTCTAACAGAAACCTCATTTGGAATCTCTCTCTTTATATACATATAAATCAAGAAGGTAAAACTGAGGCATAACGGACCTTAAAAATGTCCCATTAGCCAGATGTGATGGCTACACAGTGAGACTCTGCCTCAAAAAAAAAAAAAAAAAAAATTCCCCTTAAAATCCTAGAAGACCACAGAAAGCCCTGAAAATCACTAGATTAGATCATTGCCAAGGTCCTTTCCAGTGTTAAAGTCTAAAGAAAGACAAAGATTGATTTAAAAAATTAGTAAAACTTAGCCAATACTGTCTGAATTTTAACATCAGTTTGAAAAAATTCAGATGCTCACACAATACAAATAATAACTATCAACAATAATGACAGCACTAACTTGCTAAAGGTCACAGTAAGTCAAGTAAAAGGCAGAGGGAAGAAGCCACATAGGTAATGAAACTCCAATTCTCATGCTTCTTGTTCTGATCATTTAATATTCTAACATGGATTTCTGACCATTTAATATGCTTACATGGATAATCACTGAATAGCTGTGGTGAGATTTATTAGCACAGTGAAGTGTCCTGGACTCTTTAAAACTGGGGTCATGAAAGAAGTACACTAATGTTTTCCACATAATCCTCATGCCACCCTGTGAGAACACTGCACACTCAAGGACACAGGCCTAGGCAGGGACACGCTCACCACACTGGTACCATGGTACCATGCCACCAGGTACCAACAGGTTGCATCATGCCAAGTGTCAGAAATGGGCATAGTCCTTGACAGTGATTTTTTTTTGTTCTTTTTTTGTTCACTTTCCAGACTTATTTGGACTAGATAAAAGAATAATACCTGGCTTGGCACCTGTAGCTCTGTGGCTAGGGCGCCAGCCACATACACTGGAGCTGGTAGGTTCGAATCCAGTTCGGCCAGCCAAACAACAATGACAACTACAAACAAAAAATAGCCGGGCGTTGTGGTGGGTGCCTGTAGTCCCAGCTACTTGGGAGGCTGAGGCAAGAGAATCACTTAAGCCCAAGAGTTTGAGGTTGCTGTGAGCTGCGACGCCAGGCACTCTACAGAGGGCAACATAGTGAGACTGTCTCAAAAAAAAAAAAAAAGAAGAAAACCCAAAGGAAAATTTGAGGTCAGTTTAATACAACGAACTCTGAGTCGAAAATCTTACAAGGTCATAAATTTTATCAGGTCAACAACTAGGACGGAGGATATGAGGTAATACATTTCTTACTATGACATGGGAAGTTTAAGAAGTATTTAAATGACAGAAATACTCTGTAGGTAGTCTATTTTTACGTCTATTAGAAGAGCTTACATTTAACATCTGCCAATGGATTCCTGCCAGTTTATATCTAAAAATACATACCAGTCGGCATTAGAATGAAGCAATCTTCACCAAGTAGCGCAGCATTGATCGCCTCTAGCTGATTAGTTCTAAAATTGTGCAGGCCAAATTTTTTATGAAAAATCTTCAACATTTCTTTTGTATGAGGGAAATTAAGACTTTGGAAATGCTCATGTTTCAGATTTCTGTATGCTGAATCTTGCTCTGACTTATCTAAGAAAATAATCAACATTAAGAAAAATCAGTATATGAGCGTTCTCCAAGAACAGCTTTAGCACCTCCCTTCAGGGCAGAATCACCCCAACACACCTCCTCAACCATCTCAAAGGCACCACAGACTTTAAGGGTCCAAATCAAGTCTTTCCTTGACCTGTCTGCAGCACCCACTATGAGTACTTATTCCAAGACAACCACTGGCTCTGCTTTTCCACTCAACCTTTAAATTTGAGTGTCTTTAGGGGACTGGGCTCCTTACGCATTCCTTTTTAGAATTTTCCTAGCCCTGTCATCTTAAAAGAACCTATGTGCAGAGAATGCCTGACTGACCCCTGCTCAGCGTGTCCTGCAGCACCTCCAGACGCCTACAAGACATTCTACCCGAACGGCTCACAACACTTTACTCAAACAACCCTCCTCTGCCACTCTCCAAACCTGACTCTGCCTCCTGACCTCCCTGCTTCTGCTAATGGTGTCACAATTTCCCCGGTCACCCTGTCTGGGGCTTTCTCCGATTTCTCTTTTGTGGTGTCTCCCATGTCTACCCTGGCTTGGCAGCCCAGCAGCTGCAGCTCTGGCAGCTACTCTGCCTCAATTCTCAGCTGTCTCAAGATAATTGCAGACATCAAGTACAACAAGCTCTAACATGACACAAAAGTAAACCTGTTAACAGTTATTAAAGGTCAACAGGAACTGTAAGAACAAACTCTGTGGTATTAAGTCAGTCATCAATGGCAAAATTAGGGAGGGCTGTACCTTATAAAACCCTGTAGACAGGGCAGCACCTGTGGCTCAGTGAGTAGGGCACTGGGCCCCATATATGGAGGGTAGCTGGTTCAAACCCAGCCCTGTCCAAACTGCAATAAAAAATAGCCAGGCATTGTGGCGGGCGCCTGTAGTCCCAGCTACTTGGGAGTCTGAGGCAAGAGAATTGCCTAAGTCCAAGAGCTGGGGCTTGCTGTGAGCTGTGACGCCACAGCACTTTACCGAGGGTGACAAAGTGAGACTCTGTCTCTTAAAAAAAAAAAGAAAACAACCGTACACAGAAACTTATTTCAGCTAAAAAATACTTTTGATAATTTTATAGGGTTGATGTAGGTTTTAAAATTATTTTTGGCTTTTCTCTGTAGACTTAATGATGGCTAACTTCACTCTTCCAAAAGCTTCTCTCACTAAACCGTGAGCTCCAAGAGGGCAGAACTATGTTGCTCATGTTTGAATTACCAGCACACAGCAGAGCACATGGTACATAGAGAACAGGAGGCCCAAAGAATGAATCTGACTGATTTAAGAAATTTCTGATTTCATATCCTCCTTAGACTACTCTATATTTTAGTATTTTGAGACATAAAACATGCTTTTCTTCTTTGTAAATTAATTCTCATCAATCCAGAATTCTAAAAATACACATACTTTTAGCATATAAATTCATCTTTGCTTTTTCCCTTCCCCAAATCATTAAAACATTTGGCCTTCATGAGCTTTTTTGCTTAGGGACTAAAACATGTTAATTTAGAGGCAAAGCACATCTGAATTGACTTTAGAGCCTTACTACAATAGGTTGTAATTACACATTCTATAAAACTGCAGCTGCTATAGAAAGAAAAGAGCAACTTGCTTTTGAAATTGTGACTTATAATTCATTATCATCAGCAGAATCTGCACAGAAACAATGTGGTTCTCAGGCAGTGATGATGTGCTGTGGCTCTTCTTATACTATGCCTATTTTGGACAGTTTTGTTTTCATTATAATACACAGGCATTGAATTTATTTTAAACTTACCAGTGTAACTCTGAATTGTCTCTGAGAAGTTTATGTTTTGAGCAGTAGATGCCACTGGAAGACAGTTTGTCTTGGCTGAAGAAATTCTTTCAGACACTGATTTAACTGGTCGACCTTCTCTGATGGGCTGATGGGCAGTTGTGGAGGATTTGCTGGCTACTAAATTATGCATTATATTTTCCCAGTCATCATCATCATCAAAGTCATCTATGTCAAAATTATCAACATCATAGGAAGCTTGAATTTCTCTTTCTAAGTCATTTATTGAAGCAGTGTTTTTATTCTGATCTTTCACAGCAGTGCTTGTGAGAACACTTCCTGGGAAAAAAGAGCTTTCCTTGCTTTTTTCTAGCTTTGGGGTTTCAGCCCAGTTGTCACTTACAAAGGACTTCTGTAAAGAGGACTCCAATAACATGCTTTCGCAGTGATTCTTTGTGGTGGCTAAGAATCCTGTCTTTCCCAGGGTGGTAGTTGGTAAATATTCCCCAGGGGAAACTGGATTTGAGGGGAGGTATGGGAAAGCTAACTCCTTCATAAAATTCTCCCCAGAAGAATCCTCCTCCACAGGGCTACCACGAGAATCAGGCCTGAGTCTCCACACTGAGCCAAGGTGATCTGTGCCGCTTCTATTAAAATCTACTTCTGCTAGCAGTTTCCTTCTGAAGAGAAAAAGAGGACAACATATTATATCTAAGTTGTTTGCTCTGGTGGACCACAGAAGTCTACCTTCAGTTTTTACCCCAAATAGAAATTATAGCATAATATATTCTTTTTTCCAATCTCAAAACATTGAACACAAATACTAAAACTGTTTAAAAATAAATTGACTTAAAACATAGCAACATGACAATCCTCCTGCGATTTCCAGCCAAAAAGCTTGGACACTCTGCCCTGCTCATTTCTGAATTAGACTGGTAGAAATGCAATCAGATATGTCCCAGAAGGAGAAAAGTCAAGGTACCTCACGTTCCGCTGCAGAAGCAGTTCGTCCCCACAATCCAAAGCTTTCAGTTTATCAGCAGGAACTGTATCAATTAACTTACAGATATGGTCCATCACGTGGATGAGCTGCTGCTGTACACTTATCTGTCTAGCTACAAGGTAAGTATGGTGTTAACACATTTCTTTAAAAACAAAAAAGACAAGATTTTCAAAGTCACACGTAAAATGTGAAGCAGTATTTTAACAAAGATTATGAACAAGCTCCCATCATCCTGTCATCTGCCTGTGAATTAACTTGAAATCAGGCTGTATGGTATGAGAGCTCATATTTCATTTAGTTTTGTGATAATTAATAATATCTCTCTTGCTAGGCATGGTGGCTCATGCCTGTAATCCCAGCACCTTGGGAGGCCAAGGCAGGTAGATTGCCTGAGCTCAGGAGTTTGAGACCAGTCAGACCAAGAGACAAACCCTGACCCTTTAAAAAAAAAAAAAAAAGCCAGGCATTGTGGTGGGCGCCTGTAGTCCCAGCTATGCAGGAGACTGAGGGAAGAGAATCACTTGAGCCCAAGAATTTGAGACTGCTATGAATTATGACACCACTACACTCTACCAAGGGCAACAAAGTGAGACTCTATCTCCAAAAAAACCCCACCAAAACCCTCTTATAATAACCAAGGCACAAAAGATTATCAATTTCCTGTACCTGCAACTTCAGGTGCATATCTCACCTCATCAACATAAAGGGTATAATTAAAGGTCAACGGGTCAATAGCCCCACCTAATATTATGACCTGCCTGGAACCTAGGCTTCCCTTTAATGGTAATAGCATAGTACCTAGATTTTCTCCTGATAGACCTCCTCTTCCCTAGTCCCTCAGTGGGCATTTGATATAAGGCAGGTAGCCCATCAAGAACTTCCCAGTTTTTAGACTAAAAAGAGCACCTCTTATATGAGCTTCACATGCTTCTGTGGCCATCTCTGCCACCATGCAAGGAAAGGCAGCTTGTAAATAAGACCAATACAGGGGGAAGTAGAACAGATAAAGGAAATGTCTGAGATGGAGAGACGGGACAAAAGAGAGGAGAGAGAAAGCAAGTGTGTGAGAGAAAGGAACTCCTGATGACAATGTTAGGACATCAGAGGCCTGCTGGCCTGCTCCCATCTTTTTACTAAGCCATACAACTAGTAAATAGAACCTCAAAAGAGTTTGGGTTCTAGAGGAAAGAAACGAAAAAACGGCTTAGGTGTCAACGGGAAGCAAGGAAGATGCCTATTCCTCCTCTAAGCCCCAAAGTGTGTATGGGGGAGAAAAAGCCAGTTTAGGTGGGCTGCAAGGGAAACAGTATTCTCAGCAGACAATGAGAAACAGGGAAATGTCTGGACAAGAGAATGAGGCTACAGGGAGAAGGAGAAGGAAAGAGAACAGAGCAGAGGTGTACAGAGCAGCATAGGAACAAGCACCTGCAGGGAATGACCCCCTGGACTTCTACGACTGAAGGAAACAGGGACATGAGATATAAGATGGCAAAAGTGGAACTGCTGAATTGTTTTGCTTCTGTTTTCTCTGCAAGGAGAATAGGCATCAGACTGTAAAGAGAATATATGGCCATGTGAGGGAAACGAGAGCCAAGTCAGGCTCAGAGAGATACAAGAGTACCTAGATAGCTACCAGAAAGGAGCTCGAGTCTCCTTGTCCAGAAAGAGTACACCTTAGAATACAACGGAAAACTACAGACAAGATCTCAGAACCCCTGTCACCAACACATGAGGAAAGTGAAGACAATGTTCTAATTTTCAAAAAAAAATCCGACAGTGACTGCCAAAAGCTACAGGCTGGTGATCTTAATGTTAATTCAATGTAAAATTCTAGAACATGTAATCTAATATCTGGTTTGTGAGCTCTATGGAGAGGAAAAAAAAATTATATAGTTAACCAGAGTTCATAAAAACAGTCATCTTAATGTATTTCTTTCCCTGAAAGGATTACTAGACTGGCAGATAACAATGGCTACCATTTATCAAAGGCTTACAGTGTACTAAGTACTTTATCTTGAATCCTGATAACTACCCAGCAAGACAGACATTATTATCCTCATTTCATAGAAGTAAAAACTGAAGTCCAGAGAAGTTTGCCACAGCCACACAGCCAGGAGGAGGAGGCAGGTCTCTAACCATAGGTCTGCATTAACAGCCAAGGCCCTACCCATTCCCTCTGGCTGCCTTGGATCTTGAACTTTATGGAGTCATGTGACTGAGTCTTTTGCATCCCCAAAGACAATGGAGACAAACATGGTCTGCAGATTTGTAACTGGTTGGATAAGAAATGATGAATGGATTGGGCGACGCCTGTGGCTCAGAGGAGTAGGGCGCTGGCCTCATATGCTGGAGGTGGCGGGTTCAAACCCAGCCCCCACCAAAAACTGCAAAAAAAAAAAAAAAAAAAAGAAAGAAATGATGAATGGATCGATGTCAGCTGAGGAGGCCTCTAATGACTGTCCTAGGTACCACATAATCAGAGAAACTTGATGAAATAGAGACAATATAGTACAGTTGTTATCAGTACTCAAGTGCCTCAAGACTACAGGGTTTATATCCTAGCTCTGCTGTTAATTGTATGATCATGTGTACTTATGTAACACTCCTGTATTTCAGTTTCCTTATCTGTGAATGGAGACAATAAAAAAATACCCCACACCAAGCACAGTGGCTCACACCTGTAATTCCAGCACCCAGGGAGGCTGAAGTGGGTGGACTGCTTGAGCTAAGGAGTTCAAGACCAGCCCGAGCAAGAGCAAGACCCTGGTTCTACTAAAAACAAAAAAACTGGGGCAAGAGGACTGCTTGAGCCCAAGAGTTTGAGGTTGCTGTGAGCTATAATGCCACAGCATCTACCCAGGGCACCAGAGTGAGACTCTTGTCTCAAAAAACAAAAACAAACTAAAAAAGCCTTAGAGAGTTGCTGTGAGGATGAGACTGGTTAACTGTAAGGCACTTACCAGAGTGACTAGAAAACATCAGATATTTTTAGGAACATCTCTTATTTGTATATCAGGTATAAAAAATAGGAACAGGGTGGTACCTGTGGCTCAAGGAGTAGGGCGCCGGCCCCATATGCCAGAGGTGGCGGGTTCAGGCCCAGCCTGGCCAAAAAGCTCCAAAAAAAAAAAAAAAAAAGGAACATGTTTAACAATAATTTAAGAGTCCAAAATAAAAAATTCAGAAGACACAAAAACAACATACAGAATATTACATACATGCAGACATATACACCGTAAGAATAGTATAGCTTCTATCAAATAGAAGAATAGAATGCAGTACAGAAATAATGAGAAAGCAGGCTGGGCGCAATCGCTCACACCTATAATTCCAGCACTCTGAGAGGCAGAGGTGGGAGGATTGCTTAAGCTGAGGAGTTTGAGACCAGCCTGAGCAAGAGAAAGACCCCATCTCTACTAAAATAGAAAAATTAGCTGAGTGTTGTGGCCAGCACCTGTAGTCCTAGCTATTTCGGAGGCTGAGGCAAGAGGATCACTTAAGCCCAAAGAGTTTGAGGGTACTGTGAGCTATGACTCTATGGCACTCTATCCAGAGAGATAGAATGAGATTCTATCTCCAAAAAAAGACCTATAAAGTCTTTCTTTTTTTTATAAAGAAGAGTTTGACTAGTAATATTTAGCCTGGGAGAAAAAAACTTCTAGGAGCTTTATATTTATCTTGCAAGGGTTAAAGTTACAGAGAGGTAAATTTTGGCTCAATTTGCAAAATAATTTCTAACAAGCAGTGTTTTCGAGATAGAGAATCAACTACCTAATGGAGCACATGAGTTGTTGGAGCAAATGCTGGCTAACCAATGAACAGGGATGATTCTACAATGTGAAAAGAACAAGGACTATAAATCTACCATTTTATAATATTGAGAGCCACAGGTTGAAAAGATAACCTTATTTTGTTTTCTTTTTTTTTTTTTTTGAGATGGAGCCTCAAGCTATCCCCCTGGGTAGAGTGCCATGGCATCACAGCTCATAGCAACCTCCAACTCCTGAGCTCAAGCGAGTCTCCTGCCTCCGCCTCCCAAGTAGCTGGGACCACAGGCGCCCGCCACAATGCCTGGCCATTTTTTTGGTTGCAGCCATCATTGTTGTTTGGCGGGCCGGGCTGGGGATTTGAATCTTCCACCTTAGGTGTACGTGGCTGGTGCCTTAGCCGATTGAGCCACAGGCACCGAGTCCCTTATTTTGTTTTCAAAAGTAAGTAGCTGAAACGTGACACATTTAAAATACTTTCCTACCTTTATAATCTGTGCTGGTTTCTGGATTAGACTCCTGTGCAGTAATTTTCTCAGGTTTTGACAAAGTATCTTTTGATATGCTAAGAACATCCTTCTCTCTGTCAAAGTTGGCACTATCCTGTAACATACTGCAAACAAGTGTTAAACCAATCATCCAATAGACTGGATGGAATAAACGTATAATTTCCCCCTAATGTTTTTCTACATTGGGTCAGATAATATGTAACAGAAGGAATATACAGATTTTCATATCTCCTCTATTACAAAACCTCTTTAGGTGACCCACAAAGTTTTCCATCTTCTGGTCCCAAGAGACCTTTTCCATGGCATCTCCAATCATGTTCTTTCAGCAACATGGGCTCCAATCACATGACATCACTTACATTCTTCATGTGAACCCCGATTGTCTATTTTAGGGATTTTACCTCTGACCTTCTTCTCTCAATTGGAAGACCTGCCAATCTCTTTTTACTTGAGTCACACCTGTTCTTCTAGGCCCAGTCCAAGAGTTAGTTCTATAACAAGTGACTATTAATGTTTGTTTCTCCTGAGATTCCAAAGCCCTTTACCTGGGCTTCTCTTATTATACCTGTATGTGTAACTGTGCATATAATTAACTCATACAGATTATGCAAAACTATATTAACAAATAGACACAATCAGTCTGACTGGATAAAAAGAACACTTAAAAAGTAAAAATAATAGTACTAAATGAGTGTGAAAGAACAAAGATAACACTTCCTGGAACTTAGGAAGGCTTTACCAGGAGGTAGGATCTGACCAAAGCCTGACTGATAGGTATGGCAAAGTGACAGATTAGAAAAGAAAGATTTGGCTCGGCGCCTATGGCTCAAGTGGCTAAGGTGCCAGCCACATACACCTAAGGTGGCAGGTTCAAATCCAGCCCAGGCCTGCCAAACAACAATGACGGCTGCAACCAAAAAATAGCTGGGCATTGTGGTGGGCGCCTGTGGTCCCAGCTACTTGGAAGGCGGAGGCAGGAGACTCGCTTGAGCCCAGGAGTTGGAGGTTGCTGTGAGCTGTGATGCCACAGCACTCTACCCAGGGGGACAGTTTGAGGCTCTGTCTCAAAAAAAAAGAAAGATTTTTTAAAAGACAATTCTATGGCTCGGCACCTGTAGCTCAGCAGTTAGGGCACTGGCCAAATCCACCAAAGCTGGTGGGTTCAAACCCAGCCTAGGCCTGCTAAACAACAATGACAACTAAAAAAAAAAAAAAAAGCCAGGCATTGTGGTGGGCGCCTATAGTCCCAGCTTCTTGGGAGGCTGAGAAAAGGGATTCACTTAAGCCCAAGAGTTGGAGGTTGCTGTGAGCTGTGATGCCATGGCACTACCGAGGGGGACATAGTGAGACTGTCTCAAAAATAAATAAATAAATAACAATTTTATTACTTGATACTGAAGAATCAAACATATTTTCCTAAGAAAGGAAGGATTCTGGAAGGCAATTTTCTAACTAAATCAAAA
>CAUYQV010001896.1:0-15314 GCA_963574575.1 Galagoides demidoff | reverse complement strand
TATACCTAATAATGGAATTGTAGGATGGAATGGCAGGTCTATTTTTAGATCTCTAAGTGTTCTCCAGATGTCTTTCCAAAAAGAACGTATTAATTTGCAATCCCACCAGCAATGTAAAAGTGTTCCCTTTTCTCCACATCCACGCCAGCAAGAAGAATATTTTCCAGCTCCATCCATGTAAACATAAAAGAGGTAAAGTCTCCATCTCTTTTTAATGCTGCATAGTATTCCATGGTATACATATACCACAATTTATTAATCCAATCATGGGTCAATGGGCACTTGAGCTTCTTCCTTGACTTGGCAATTATGAATTGAGCTATAATGAACAATCTGGTGCAAATATCTTTGTTGCAGAGTTATTTTTGGTCTTTTGGATATACATCTAGTAGAGGAATTGCAGGATCAAATGGCAGGTCTACATTTAGATCCCTGAGTGTTCTCCAAACTTCTTTCCAAAAAGAATATACTAGTTTGCATTCCCACCAGCAGTGGAGAAGTGTTCCCTTTTCTTCACATCCACACCAACGTCTATAGTTTTGGGATTTTGTGATGTGGGCTACTCTTACTGGAGTTAGATGGTATCTCAGAGTAGTTTTGGTTTGAAAGGCCTCATGTTGAAATGTGATCCTCAATTTTGGAGGTGGGGTGTAGTGTTAGGTGTTTGGGTCATGGAGATGAATCTCTCAGGAATGGCTTGGTGAGTCCTCATGGTAATGAGTGAGTTCTTGCTCTGTTAGTTCCTATGGGATCTGGTTGTTAAAAAGAGCCTGACACTTCCTCCTCTCTCTCCTTCTTATCTCCCTATGTGATGCCAGCTCCCTTTCCCCTTCCACATCAAGTGGAAATAGCCTGAGGCCCTCACCAGAAGCAGATGCTAGCACAATGCTTCTTGTACAGTCTACGACCCATGCCTCAAATAAATCTCTTTTTAAAGAAATTACCTAGCCTCAGGTATTCCTTTATAGTAACATAAATGGACTAAAAGCATACAGTTAAAATTATTCAACCTTAAATAAGAAGGGGATCTTGTCACATGCTACAATGTGGAGGATATTATGTTAATTAGAATAAACCAATCACAAAAAAGATGAAAACTGTATGATTCCACTCATTGAAATGATCTAAAGTAGCCAGTCAGTTGTGGATTGCCTGCTTAAAGAAAGTAGTCAACCTCATAGAAACAGCAGACAGTAGAATGGTGGTTGTTGGTTGATAGCAGAGTGAGAAATGAGTATATAGTTTCAGTTTTGCAAGATGAAAAAGTTCTATAGATCTGTTGCACAGTAACATGAATATACTTGTATGACTAGACACTCAAAATGTTTAAGATAGTGAATTTGTTTTATTTTTTATTCTATATATTTGAAGTGTACTACATGTTTTGATATGTAAATGTATATAGAGAAATAATTGCTATTGTCAAGCAAATTAATATCCTCACAGCTACCTAGCTGCCTTTTTTTCTGGTAAGAGTATCTTATTCCTACTACTCTTGCTATATTCTCTGAATAAATTTTTAATATATTCAACATTACTAACTATAGTCATACTGTACATTAGATTTCAAGGTTTATTCATTTTACATATTTGCAACTTTGTACCAGTTGACCTATTTATCCTCATTTCTCCCTCCTCCTTGCCCCCTTGCCTATATTCCACATTTTCTAGATTCCACATAAATATTACTTATTGTATTTAGATCCTAAATACTACTAAGATCATGTAATATTTTTCTTTTGAGACAGAGCCTCAAGCTGTCCCCCTGGGTAGAGTGCTGTGGCATCACAGCTCATAGCAACCTCTAACTCCTGGGCTCAAGAGAGTCTCCTGCCTCCACCTCCCGAGTAGCTGGGACCACAGATGCCTGCCACAACACCTGGCTATTTTATGGTTGCAGCCATCATTGTTGTTTGGCGGGCCTGGGCTGGATTCAAACCCACCACCTTAGGTGTATGTGGCTGGTGCCTTAGCCACTTGAGCCACAGGTGCCGAGCCATATTTTTCTTTCAGTGTCTTTCAGTTAGCAAAATGTCCTCCAGGTTTGTCCATATTGTCACACAAATGACAGGATCTCCTTTTTGTTGAGGGCCGAAGAATATTATATTGTCTGTATATACTACAATTTCCCCATTTATTCATGTGTGGACAGACATTTCCATTTTTTCCTTATCTTGGCTATTGAAACAATGCTGAAATGAACATAAGAGCACAGATTTATTTATTTATTTTTTTGAGACAGAGTCTCATTATGTCACCCTCGGTAGAGTGCTGTGGCATCACAGCTCACAACAACCTCAAACTCCTGGGCTCAAGCAATGCTCTTGCCTCAGCCTCCCAAGTAGCTAAGAAAACAGATTTATATATTTTTTAGCTTTTTTAAAAAATTTATTTTTGGGGATTCATTGAGGGTACAAGAAACCAGGTTACACTGATTGTATTTGTTAGGCAAAGTCCCTCTTACAATCATGTCTTGCCCCTAAAAGGTGTGGCACACACCAAGACCCCATTCCCTCCCTCCTTCCCTCTCTTTGCTCTTTCTTTCTCCACCTCTCTCTCCTTCTTTTGAGCACAGATATTTTTATGAGGTACAAATTTAATTTGGGTATATGGTAGTTCTATTTTTAATTTTTTGAGGAGCCTCTATTCCCTCCCTCCCTCCCTCCTTCCCTTTCTTCCTTCCTTCCTTGACTGAATCTTACTATAGTGCTAAAGATGATCTTGAACTTCAGGCCTCAAGTGAACCTCCCACCTCAAGTTAAAATTTATACAATTTTCCATAATGGAAAATTGCATTCTCACCAACAGATTTTATGTGTTTATTACCATAATTAAAAAAATATGTAAGTTTTCATGAGCCATTTAAAAAAATCTAAAAAAATAGTAAAAATGAGATCATATTGGAGTAGCATGGGCCACTAATTCAAATATGACTGATGTCCTTATAAGAAGATGACTATGTGAAAATACATACAAGTAGGAAAAATGCTACATGATAATAAAAACAGAGATTGGCATTATGCAGTTAAGTGGAGGAATGCCAGATTGCCAGCAAGCTAACAGCTCCAGGAGGAAGCAAGGATGGACTCCCCTATAGGTTTTAGAGAATGTTTCCCTGACAACACCTCATTTTGAATTTGTATCCTCGAGAACTGTGAGAGCATAAATTCATTTTGTTTTCTGCCACCCAATTTGTGGTACTTCATTATGGCAGTGCTAGGAAATCAATACAAGCAAAGATGGTGCCTCTTTTGGTCACTTCTTTATCTCCAGCATCTCAATAAATATTTGTTGAATTAAGAAATGGACAAAAAGGGTGGCGCCTGTGGCTCAAAGGAATAGGGTGCCGGCCCCATATACCAGAGGTGGCAGGTTCAAACCCGGCCCCAGCCAAAAACTGCAAAAAAAAAAAAAAAAAAGAAATGGACAAAAGTAGACAGATTAGCAGTAGTGTGCTAGCAAATATTTTGACAACTGGCTCTTGGGAGGGGGCTGATTTGTAGCATATACTGATTTTCTCATGGTGACTGATTTCAAGTTATCAAGTGTGATACCCAAATTCCTGGAAATTTAACAATGGGCTCTACTGAGCAGGTAGATCCAGCACTTCACTACTGGTGTACTGAGCCCTCATGTACCTGTTATCCAGCTTTAACAATTATCAACTCATGGTAAATCTTATTTTATCTCTGCCCTTACCCATTTCTCCCACCTGTGTTATTTCAAGGCAAAACAATACTTTGACAGATTAAATTTGATAAAATAACACTTTCTGGGTAAAGGGCTCAACAATAACTTGGACTTTTACTTAACAAATGCAAATAATGTGACCCAATCAGTTGTACCCATATATCAATCTGAAATTAAAAAAAAATAAATTTGATAAAGTTCATTCATAATATTTTTATTTATTTTTTCATATCAAAATATTAAGGTGGTATAAATGTTTTTGTTACATGGATGCATTATATAATGTTGATGTCAGGGTTTTCAATGTGCCCATTACTGGGACAGTGTTTACTGTACCCAATAGGTAAGATTTTATCCTTTACCCTCCTCTCCCCTTCTTAGTTTCCAATGTCCTTTACCTCTCTTTGTGCCCTTGTGTACCCAATTGTTTAGCTCCCACTTATCAGTGAGAAGATGTCTTATTTGTTTTTCCATTCCTAAGCTACTTCAGTTGGGATAAAAGTCTTGAGTTCATCCAAGTTGGTGCAAAAGACAGTATTTCTTTTCTTTTTACAGCTGAGTAGTACTCCATAGTGTATACTTGGGTCATTACGAACATTTTGAAATACACAAATATCAAGAAACATAAAATCTGTATGGATTGAAAAAATTGAAGCCCTCCCAGCAATACCGATAAGCCAAGCAAGTTGAAACTTGAATGAGTGAATCAGAAGGGATGCTGTTGACTGTATTTCTTGGAAGTGAAATAATGGACCATAACACAATCTCTCTGAAATTTCATAGTGACCCACATGTATACCACATTTTCTTTATTCATTTATGAATTTATGGGCATTTGGGTTGATTCCATATCTTTGTAATTATGAATTGTGCTGCAATAAATATTTAAGTGCAGGTGTCTTTTCAATAAAAAGATTTCTTTTCCTTTAGGCACATACCTAGTAGTGGGATTTCTGGATTGAATTGGCAGGTCTACTTTTAGC
The DNA here is from genome assembly GCA_963574575.1 of Galagoides demidoff. Lineage (NCBI taxonomy): Eukaryota > Metazoa > Chordata > Mammalia > Primates > Galagidae > Galagoides > Galagoides demidoff. The sequence goes on along the minus strand of CAUYQV010001896.1, from coordinate 10,641 downwards.
TCTTTTGAGGAATCTCCACACTGTTTTCCACAGGGCCTCTATTTGCAACTTTCAGTCCTCTCCTTGACAGTGGCATGTGGGGATTGCTTCTAGTCTGCTATCTTGGCTCCCAATCAGAATTTTTAGTGTGTATTTCTAAAAGGAAGGACACTTAAAAATAACCACAATATTGTTATTGTACCTAGAGTTTGACAATATCTTAATATAATCAAATATCATGTTAGTATTCATATGTTAGATTGCCTTATAAATACCATTATCCCTCACCCCCCCTGCATTGCTTGTTTGTTTAAATCAGCATCCAAAAAAGAACAGACACTGTAATTATTTCCTAGGTATCTTAATGATTTTAATCTACATGTTGCCATTCCATCTTGTAATTTATTTGTTCGTGAAACTGAATCCTTTGTCCTGAATAGTTTCCCACTATGTGATTTTGTTGATTTTCCGCCAGGAAGTATACAAGGTCTAGGTATCTCTTAAAATGTTAGCTACGGCTTGGCACCTATAGCTCAGCGGCTAGGGTGCCAGCCATATACACCAGAGCTGGAGGGCTTGAATCCAGTCTGGGCCTGCCAAACAACAATAACAACTGTAACCAAAAAATAGCCAGGCATTGTGGTGGGCTCCTGTAGTCCCTGCTACTTAGGAGGCTGAGGCAAGGGAATTGCTTATGCCCAAGAGTTGGAGGTTGCTGTGAGCTGTGACGTCATGGCACTCTACCCAGGGCAACCGCTTGAGACACTGTCTCAGAAAAAAAAAAAAAAGGAATGTTAGCCACTCACCATTAATGATCAATACCTATATACATTATTAACTTATTAAAGGTTGAAAAATGGTTGAAAAATGGTGATGTTCTAATTTATCATTCCTTCTTCATTTAGTAGCTGGTATACTTCCATATGAATAAAATTTCATTATATTTACTCATGGGTTACCCTGGGGTACAGTACATATAGGAAAGGCAGGATGAATGCTTAAGTTCTTTCCCTTATTTCTGTCTTTCAAAAATAGCAGATTGGTTTATTTGTATCTTCCAACAGTGACCAATTTTTTATTTCCTTTAGCCTCATTATGGTTTAAACATATTTGATGGGTTTCAATCCATTACAGATAAATATTATTTTTGATACTGAAATTGTTCCATCTTTGGCCATTGGGACATTTCGGTTTGTATTCTGACTTCTTTTGACATGTTCCTACAAGTATTTGATATCTTCCTTTCTGTTAGTATGATGAGATGTTGCAGTATCTATTTGTACATTTTCTGCTCATACCTGAAATCAGCTATTTATTCAAGAAGAAATGTTTACATATATAAAAAATGTTTCCATATATGTGTATGGAAAATTAGCTACTCACCATTAATAGCCTCAAATTAAAAGGAAGGTACAAATGTTTAGGTTACATTGTTTTCAATTCTAAAGGCAAATTTCAAGTTGTAGTTGAGTCCTTCACCCAGGGGGTATGCTGAACATCCTTACATTGTGCACATTAGGTGAGATCCCCCCAACTGCCATTTCCTTTTAATGGAAAATATTATTTGGAAACCAAAATCAGGGTACTTAAGATGCTCATTACTACTGAGCTGAATATTGTTTCAAGATCTTTTCAGTAAACACAGCCAGTATTTTTTAAAGATAAAATATATTATACATTCAAACTAATACTTTCAGTTCAATTTTAGACAGAGTGTAAAGGTCTTCTATTTTCTATGTTTATTTTATTTTATTTTTTTGGCATGTAAAAGTTGAAAAAAATGATATAATCAAATTTATATTCTTTTTTTGTCTTTGATTTTTTTTTTCTTGAGACAGAGTCTCACTCTGTTGCCCAGGCTGGAGGGCTGTGGTATCAGCCTAGTTCATGGAAACCTCAAACTCCTGGGTTCAAACCATCTTCTTGCCTCAGCCTTCCAAATAGCTGGGACTACAGCTACAAGGACTAGCTAGTTTTTCTATTTTCAGTAGAGATTGGATCTCATTCTTGCTCAGGCTGATCTCGAACTCCTGAGTTCAAGGGATTTTCCCATCTTGGCCTCCCAGAGTGGTGAGATTACAGGTGTGAACCACAGTGCCTGGCCTTTGCTCTTGAATTTTGAGTTAGAGAAGGGATTTCCTTACTCCCAGATCAAAAATTCACTCACATTTTCTAGTACTGATTTTTTTTTTCATTTAAATCTTTGATAAAGATGGAATTTATCATGTTTGTGGTGTGAAGAATGGGTCTAATTTTATCTTTTGTCCTCATGGTTACCTAGGTATCCCAATAACATTTCTGAAAAAAGTCCATATTTTCCCCACTGATTTGATGTACTACTTTTATTGTAAACCAAACTTGCATATGCAAGTGGGTATATATGGGTTTTATTTTCTGTTATTTGCCTGTCTTATCATTTTATTTGAATTATAGAGATTTTATGTTATATTTGAATATCAGATGGGGCTAGTGCTCTTCCCCTGGGTTCTTATTTCTCAGAGATGTTTTGCCTATTCTTTATTTTTTTTCTTCCAAATGAACTTAGTAATTTTGAATTACAGTTTTTGGCCAGGGCTGAGTTTGAACCCACCACCTCCAGTGTATGGGGCCAGCACCATACTCCTTTGAGCCACAGGTGTTGCCCAATGAATTACAGTTTTTAATAATGTATATTTAACCATCTTGCAGGCAACTTAATTATTCGTTTTTTTCTTTATTACAAAAAGAAGTTAGCACTTTGAGAGGCAGAGGCAGGAGGATTGCTTGAGGCCAGGAGTTTGAAACCAGCCTGAGCAACATAGTGAGACTCCATCACTGTAAGAAAGAAATAGCCACACACTGTGGTGCATGCCTGAAGTCCCAGCTCCTCAGAAGGTTGAGGTAGGAGGGTTGCTTGAGCCCAGAAGTTTGAGGCTGCTGTAAGCTGTGATCAAGTGGTTGTGCCTGCATTACATTCTTACTCTGGGTGACAGAGCAAGATCCTATCTCTACAAAACAATAACAACAATGACAACAAAACCCAAAATAGAAAAAAAAAGAAAAAGAATGTTAGGACACATTTTTGGTTAAGGGGGTAAGGAAGAGTACATTTTTAATGAATGGTTTCTATTTTTACAATGAAAATCTGATCCATTTGGAATTTATCCTTGTTTATGGTGTGTGAAATGGATCTAATTTTCTATTCTATTTGGAAGACTAAAAAGAAAGGTAGGATACATGTATAGGGATCTCAAACTATTGATGGAGATATGAGTCAACAGAATCATTGTTAAATTTCATTTATAGTTAAAACAGTGAAACCTACATCCTTGTACCATCTGCTTGTTATAGCCCTGCTGTTTCACTTGATCTTGGCCAAAAGGCTGAGAAGCGATATATATCACTTCTGTTTACACTCTGTATATTCTGTCTGTCTCCATTGTTAGGAAACACTGCTCAACAGGAAGCCCTGTAGTCTGGTCACTTTTCAAGGTCAAGCTAAATGTCTATTTGCTAAGATAGGAAATGATGACACCAAGACTTTTTTAGTTATCTTCTTTGAGGGTAGGATATTGCTAATAGTTTTACTTTGCGGTAGTATATTGAAATTTGCTGTATGGAGATACTGATTAATAGTTACTTGTTAATTTGAACTTTTATTACGGAACTAAAACTATTTTTACAGATTAATTGTTAATAAGCAGAATTATATTGGGAGAAATAGGACAGGCAAAGTCTGTTGGGAGAGAGAGGTAGGAAAGTTCAGGGCACACATGGGGCATACATCCTTGTCCTAGGAAGTTCCAGTTTCTCTTAAAATTTTGAGCAGAATGGAAATGCTTGTTAAAAAAGTAAAAAAAAAAAAATACACAACAGAAGTTGGTTCTGCCAACCAGCTGTGTTAATGATAGAATGTGTATCATGTTCCTTGATTTTAACTACCCTGGTTCCCACGTTTATGTTACCTAGTGTTTGAGGCACTCAGCAGAGAGCTCTATCTTGAAATAACCTCTGGTTAGCTTCTGTCAAAGAATAGTTGAAGATATTTGAGAGACAACTACCAAGATTCCATGTACCCATGTATACATGAATGGATTAAAAAACTGTGGTATATGTATACCATGGAATACTATTCAGTTATAAAAAAGATGGATGCTTTACATCTTTTGTGTTAACCTGGGTGAAATTGGAAAACATTCTCTTTAGAAAGTATCACAAGGACAGAAAAACAAGACTCCAATGTACTCAATACTAATATGAAACCATGAACAATGGTAGGTGAACAAATACCCGTACAAGAGAAAAATACAATTAAACTCAAGTTGGGGGAAGGGGAGAGGGAAAGAGGGAGGGGATTGGTGTGCTCTAACCTAACAGGCATAATGTAGGGGTAGATGGCACACCTTCTGGGTGAAGGGCAAAACTACAACTTGGACTGTACCTAACAAATGCAAACACTGCAACATAATCTCTTCTATACTCATATTAAACTGAAATTTTAAAAAAGATGCTATGCATATACTTCAGGTTTTCTAAATACAGTTGAACATAATAATCTGTGAATTTATTGAAAAGTAGTGTAATAAATGGTCACATAAAACAATTCTGTATCTTTCGGAGAATAATTTGTTAAAAATGGAGATAGTATTCATTGTCCTTTAACTAAAAACTCTCCTGAGAAACACCATCTTGAATTTAATACCAGGAAAAAGTTTGTTTCTATGATAGAATCAGAGTTGTTGAGACAGCAAGAGCCGTGGATTTTTGTTTGATTGTTTGATTTGGCTTGGTTGGTCTTGGCAGGATGCACAGAAGTAAACAAATGCTCAACTGCAGTAATTATTTCATTCCTGGTTCAAGATAAATTACCTTTTCCTATATCGATTAGAGATTTGATATATGTATGTCATGGCCTTATTTTCATCATCATTGGCACATTATTTGCTATAAGTTTCATTAAGTCCTTTTAGGAGCAAGTGGGGAATAAAAAGCAAATAAATAAATATAAATCAATAAGTAATCAGATCTTTTGTAGGGTGAAGAATTGCTTGCTTTTATCATATGTGTTTGGTAATTGATTTAACTGGTACTCTTATCTTGGGCATCCCAACTGTAGAAAAGTATTTTTATTCTTACTCATTTTTTTTTTGGCTTCAATGTCTATAATGGATCAAGGACTTTTCCTCTCTTCTTTTTCTTTTGTTCTTTATTTTGGAGTGGGGGAGATGGGCAATTGTTGCCTTTTAAAATTTAGGCTTTTTCATTATCAACTTTTCTTCAGTCATAGCAAGTTTGTTTGATGCAAGACCAGTACCTTAGTCAGAGGGGAGTGCAGAGTGTTGGCATAAGCAGCTTGCATCATGTATCATCTTAATGGACCAAAGGGTTCCTGTTGCAACAGGTGACTTTAAGAATTAAGAAATAAATATGCATAGTATGAGGAGGGTGAGAGTCAGGGAAGTAATAGTTAGCAGTCAGTGATAGTTAGAAGGTGGGAACAGACTAAGGGGAGGAGAACTAACTATTGTAAGTATGTGTGATGAGGAGCGTGGGCCAGGTAATGAGCCTGGGCCCGAAATACAGTCACTAAAGTAAGCAGGTAAAATCATAAGAAAGAAAAAACCCTGTTCACTCACAGTATTCCCACCCTTCAAAGCTTCAGTTCAAAAGCAACTTCCTCTTGAGCTAAGTTTCCCTGTGTCTCTCCTCCCATCTCTTCCCAAGGTAGAACTAATCTCTGCTTTGTCCCAACATCACCTAGCCCATTTTTCATACTGCTTTCTTGGCACTTATTTACTGTGTTTGTGAAAGTCTGTCCTTCCTTCCTGGAATGGCTGTCTCTCGACAGCAATTTGTATTCACCTCGGATGCCCAGCTCCATTCCTGGACTGCAAAGTTGTTAGTAATTGTTTGTGAAATTGTGAATAGAAGGTTGAGGAGTAAATACTGCAGACTGAACACATTCCGTCTACTCAGTGTTGATTGGTTTCCTCACACTAATGGTCCTGACTGTTGGCCTGTAAAAGAGTTATGTACCTTGAGACCACAATTTCTCCCATTTAAATTGTCCCAGAACTCAGGTCTCAATAAGGTTTCAAAACCTTTTAGACTGTATACAAAATGGAGTTTTCTCCCTTGAAATGGCTAAAGATCTCTTGTGCTTTGGAAGCTAGTCTTGTGTCTTGGTATGCACTAAGCTTTGGGGAAGGAATATTGCTTTTCAGACCATCGTCACACTTATTTACTAAAAGCTATGCCGAGGAAAGAGCGAACTGTCCATTTTTTCCTCTATGTTGACTTCACTTCAGCAAGGGGTGACAGCGTTTGTTTTGATTAGGTTTTTCCCAAAGCTCTATTCAGTGACAACTTCTTGTCCTGAAAAAGTTGACTTTTTCTTACGATGGGGCCAATAACTGGTCCTTCAAGATATTGATTATTATTCTCCAGCTTTGCCACAAACTCTGGCTCTGTCTCTGGCTAGTATGGTCCCCTGGCATGAGCCTAGTCCACACTTCTTTCACCTTTGGTTGAAAGGCACGGCATTCTTTTTTATCCCTAGTGTTGCATTTCTGAAAAGGTATGCAATGGGGAGGCAAGGGCCTGCAGTCTTGTGACAGGGACTTCCTCAATAAATGAGTAAATGTCTCCTCACATGACATTTCTCTCCAGAGTTACTGTCTCAGGAGCAAAAAAGTTTTTGCGTTTATCATAACATTTCTGAAGATCCTAAAAGAAAAACATTTCCTTGCAGCCAGCTAACTGCACTTTCATTAAGGAGACTATTGGTCATGAATATTCCTGGCCTCTCCCTCACCAGTACTTAAACCCCCTGGCACTTCAGGCATTCAGAGTATCTTTTTTCCTCTGACTTATCAAAATACCATATGTTTATAGGAAAGAATCTTATATAGTTAATTTTCTAATTTGCATTGAAGTTCAATGTCATCTTTTTCCATCTCCAATTATTGAATAGATGTCTTCCTGTACCATATCTTTTTTCCTTCAAATTTAGGCATCAATAAATTATTAGGGAAGGCATCACATTGTACAATTTAAATATATATAATTTTATTTGTCAATTTTACTTCAATGATGCTGAGAGAAAAAGAAAGAATTAGGGGAGGGATTGGAAGTTAGGTGGCAATTCTCTGGGTATATTTCTGTGTCAGGCCATAGTGTATATACTCTAAGCACCCAGTTAAGTAGAAGATCTAAAAATAGGAGCCAGAGGAAAAAAAAGAAATAATTAGAGAAGAGATTGGAAGTTAGGTGGTAATTCTCTGGGTATATTTATGTATCAGTTAGGCCATATTGTATAGTCTAAGTGCCTAGTCAAGTAGAAGATCTAAAAATAGCCAGATTTTTCTGAACCGAGGTATAATGTTATATATACCTCAAAATCTACCAAGAAAAAAAAAACATGCTGCTAAGGGCTAAAGTTCATGTTCTCCTGCAGAACATTTTCTCTATCCCCAGGAATGTCCTAATAATTTAATTGATCACTACAAGCTGGAAAATGGTCCAAGACAAGCAGATATTGCCATGTCATTGAAGGTTGGGTCACTGACTAAGATACATATCTTGAAATGTGAAGATGGAACAATGAAGCCAGGAGTCAAGGAATGTGGGAGGCCTTTAGAAGCTGGACAGGACAAGGAACTGGATTCTCCCCTGGAATGTCCAGAAGGAATGTAGTCCTGCTGGCACCTTGATTTTTTTTTTAAGGACTTCTGACCTCCACAAGTGTAAGATAACAAATACGCATTGTTTTAAGCCACTGCATTTGTGATGGTTTATTACAACAACCACAGAAAATGAAAATAGAACACATACCTTTGATCATTAGGCTTTGCTCTCTTAGATGCCTACATAAAGAGGGCCTGTGGGATTATGGGGCCATCCTGAGGAAAGACAGAAAAACATAGTTGTTTGGTGGGTATAAGCCTGATCAGTACATATATGTCATTCAGCTCCATCAGTAGGGGTTATCTAGATTTGCTTTCTACCTTTAAACATGATCGTAAGATCTTTGATCATTTTTAAAAAAGCATATGAGAGACAAAGACAGTGAGAGAGAAAGAGAGACTGACTCAAGATTCACTTCAAACTGATCCTTTGAAAATGTTCTGGTTATCGTGGTATCTGGTATCCATCCACTAGATGTCAGGAGAGGCAGTGTCAGCGCGCCTACTGATTGCTTCAGGCATCTACTGAGGTAGCATTCTGACGAAATTGAAGAAAAGCAACGATTGTAGAAATGATATAATAATGGACATGTCAAAGGCAGGCAAGATGCAATAAATATTTCAAATGATTTATTTTTGGAATATATAGGTCAACATATATATTTATTCTGTATTCTCATGTGGCCGAATGAAATATTGCCAGCTCTTTTAAATAGCTTATGGTGGACTGTGGAGGGTATTCAGGGCATTCTCCAGTGGCCTGTGGCTTAACCTTTACTTTTTGCACTTTGAGACAACAGCTCACATAGAAAGCTGATCAGCAGCCTACTCATCACAAGGGAATTTGCTTTATTGGTTTTGTGTGTAAGTTAGAGAATTTTTGTGTCCCATCCTATACCTGTTTCTAGCTGCCTTCTTGGTGTTCATGTGAGAGAAGCTGTTGTGCCTTGAGTAATATTTAATTTACTTATTTAAAACGTTTAAGAAATTTCCCCCAGATCCTGTCTGCTCACTGTTCTCAGACTGATTAGCATGGTTTCCCCTTTAAGATGCATTTTGTTTGGTTTACTCTCAGGGCAGAATGGGTGGGGATGGTGTGGGATCTTAGCGGGGTTAGAGCTGTTAGATTGTAATAAAGATCATAAATAACAAAGATTAAAGTCAATAATGTAAGATGACTCATCAGCATGGCACTGGGGTCAAGAGGGCAAAAAAAGCAATGAGAAATTAAAAAAAAAACAATAACAAAAAAAGGAAAGCACTTCTTGCTGAGCTGTGGGGTGTGTGTGTGTGTGTGTGCATTGGGTTGATTCCTAGGGAATAAAAGTAGTCACAGATTCTTCCATAGTATGCCTAACCACAAAATGCCAAAGACTGCCCATTGGTTGTAGATACAGAACCTGGATCAAGACATTAGACCAGAGCTTTTAGTAAGATTTTGTTTAGGCTCAATACAGTGTAAAGCTGAATTCTTAGGGTTACATTTTTAATTCCTCTTATTATATCTCAGTGTCAATAGTGTCCTAAGTACAGTATAACTTTTCATGTTTTTTCCTTTTCCTATTCATGAGTTTTGCTGAATGTTTCCTATTGTATATTTTGTAGGACTATGTGGGTTTTCTTCCCTTCTAACTTACAGATACTCTCAGATCATCTTTGTTTATTTTTGATGTCGTAACATTCTAAATTCCAAAGGATCAGTGACTTTGCCCTTCATTGGAAGGCTTGAACTTTCATACACCATCTAAAGCTTGTTGAGACAAGGATATTTTGAGCTATTATCTGTCTTAACTTTTATCTCTTTTAAATATTTGTGAAATAAGTAATACATACACATGGTACAAAACCCAGACAGTAAAAATAAATAAATACATTTTTTAAAAACCTCAAAAGTGAAAAGTTTTATTCTTATCCTAACACCAACAAATTCATATTTCTTCTCAAGAGCAATAAATGCTACCAATTTCTTATGTATTTTCCAAAGATAGTTTAAGTGTTTATACAATATAAATAATAATACACTCATCTACACTCAAATATTTTTTATTTAAAAATTTGGAGGTAATTCAGATCAGTGCATGTGGAAATGCCTGATACAATGTGCAGATGAACCATAGTTTGTTGATGGACATCTAGATAATTTCCAATTTTTTGCTATTACATACACTGTAATGACTATCTTTCTAATAGTCTTTTTGCTCATGTGGGAGTATATCAGTAGGCTAAATCCCTAGAAAGGGAATTAGGGATGGATAAAAGGATGGATACATTTTTACTTTTGATAGAAATTGTCAAATTGTCTCCACTGAGATCAAAACAATTGTTAATATCACTGGCAATGTGTGAGAGCATCCATTTCCCCATACTCTTGTAACACAACATGTTATTAAGTTTTTTTTTCCCTTTATCTGTTATACATTGTAGATACTGATATTCTAGAGTTCGTTTGAACATTTATCTTATAAGATTGAACATATTTCATATGTTTATGAGAAATTTGTATTACCTTTTTTGGTGAATTACCTGTATTTATCCATTGCTCAGTTTTTAATTAGGTTCTTGACCTTGGTGTTATTGATATGTAGGAACACTTTATATATTAAGAAACTAGCTCCCCATGGAGTGTGCTGCTATTTTTTCCAGTTTGTCTTTTGATTTCCTGAGAACATTTTTTTTTTGTAATACAATATTTTTTAGATTATATAGCCAAATTCATCAGTCTTTGCTTTTCTGGTTTCTAGGTTAGATGTTTCCCACTATGAAATATTAAAAAATGTATTCATATTTTCTCCTAGTAATTTTTTTTATTAAATCATAGCTGTGTACACTAATGCAGCCATGGGGTACAATGTGCTGGTTTTATATACAATTTGAAATATTTTCATCAAACTGGTTAATATAGCCTTCATGGCATTTCCTTAGTTATTGTGTTAAGACATTTATATTCTACATTTAGTAGGTTTCGCATGTACCCTTGTAAGATGCACCGTAGGTGTGG
>CAUYQV010001894.1:0-17740 GCA_963574575.1 Galagoides demidoff | reverse complement strand
TCCCAGCTACTTGGGAGGTGGAGGCAGGAGACTCGCTTGAGCCCAGGAGTTGGAGGTTGCTATGAGCTGTGATGCCATGGCACTCTACCCAGGGGGATAGCTTGAGGCTCCGTCTCAAAAACAAACAAACAAACAAACAAACAAACAAACAAAAACAAATATTTGAAATCTTCTTAGCCCCTAGATCCTCCCAGCCATGACATGCACATGACCCTGATAATTTGGATTTCAATTTTTAAAAAACGCATGCAGTCTAATTCCTGTCTCAGTCTCCTAAACCAGCAGCAAGCAGTTGCACACGGAGGTGAAAGGCAGATATGGCTGAGGTCTTTCCACTGCCTACCCCCGAGGGGTTAATATGCAACGATCCCACTGTCTCTTTTATTTTCAGTAACAGCAGGAGAAAACTAGGTTAAACCTTGGGCAAGTGTTCTGTCTGGAAGTGGTTCTAAAACATTATTACCTCTCGAGGTGGTTGCTCAGTCTCTGCCTTTTTAGGATGAGGCAGAGCCCCTGAATGTCTGGGAGTGGTGCTGCCTCGACGACCCAAGGGCTGGCCCAGATAAGCTCAAGACTGCCATCGATTCCGGAGAGTCCCTGGGTCTTAAATCATAAAAAGTCCCTGGACTTCTAGATGCAAAACATCTGGCCTGAGGCTGGAGAAAGTTGCACATATCATGGTGGCCTTTCTTTCCGGATGAGTAAAGCCTTCTTTGATGACCTCAACACACTTGGCCTTTTCTCCACCAACACAAAACCACAGTTGCCAGGGAGGGGGACGAGATGGTGCCTTTAGCCATCAGCAGAAGATCAAGGCTTGTCCACCTTGCATCCCTTACGTAGCTCATCGGTAACTGCGCCCAACCTGAGTTCCTGCTGCTCTGAGCCACGGCAAGGGGGGGCACAAAGCCAAATGCATTTCGTGATTAGTAAAAACTCTTCCAACCTGAGACACTGACATTATTTCTTCTTCTTGCTTCTTCATCATCTTCAGCTATGGGATGGCAACCTCCTATCCTCAGCGTCTGGCTCTTGGTGTACTTAGCAGACCCACAAATGTTCAAATGCCAGATCAGCCAGCTTGTGTCTACACACTCTGGGTTTTCTCGGTTGCTCATTTCTTGAGCATTTGTGATGAGCCGTGGTGAGGTGAGATTCTGTCTGCGCTGGATGAAGGGATGAAGTCTTTGCTGCCTTCCTCTTTTCCTCTTGAATCAAACCGAGATTGTTAATGTATCCTTCTAAGGTGCTGGGAGTTCAATGCAGTTAACTGGCTTAAGTGAAGGTTCTTTCCAAAGGTATCGGTGTTGAACAGAAGAATGAAGATGCTTTGGCTGCAAAGGGCTGATGAGGGCATCTTCAGGTCCTGGCATGAGAAATCTTTGCACTGCAGAGAAGCCTTCCTGGGGCTTGACAAGACCGCCTTAGTCACAAGCACCTTTCTCTCTGCCCACAGGTCCCACACCTCATGGTGGATACCCAAGACAGCCCACCAGCCCCTGCACACTGCTCTATGAGGTCCAGGTCTGACCACTAACTTCCCAAATTCATCCTAGAGAAAGGGCTACATACTCCATTGCTGAATAGCATTCTGGTCACCTTCGAGGTATACTCCCCTGGGGAAGCTGTACACTGACGCCTGTGCCTATTCCACTCTTCAAAGCAATTTTGGAACTCTTTTTCTGTGTTGTTGTTGTAGGAAGCCTGACAATTAAGTTCACAAACTCATCTTTTTTTTTTCTTCTCTCTCTTTTTTTTAATTGAATGGTAACTATGTACATTAATGCACTTCTGGGGTACAGTGTGGTGTTTTCACATACAATTCAAAACATTTAAACTCATCTTCTAAAAAGTGCTGTACATCTCATCGCTGACCATGACTGTAGTCACCAAGTGGCCAAAATGAGTACTTCGAAGGCGGACCACGGGGACGTTTAGCAATGAGGCGTGTCACTTTTTTCTAGGATGAGTTCTTAGAGTTGATTGTCCAAGTCTGCATTCCGTGCTCTGTTCCTTGCTCAGTGCATGTTCATCAGCACCCGACCCTGGGCAGTTACCTGCTTATTCCCTGCCCCCCTGCATTTGTGGAGGCAGAGAAGGTGGCTGCCCTTTCCCTGAGGTGTCCCAGCACTGGAACCACCCGGTGTTCGTAAGTGAAGGAAGGAACACATTCCTTTTCTTCTCTATCTGTGCTCAGTGGAATCGTTCATCAATTCTAGGCAACTCTATGACCTCTGCCACTTGGGGGCTTCTAATGTCCAGCACCCCCAATAAGTGAAAGTGGCTTCCCAAGCCCAAGTTACAGCTGTCTGCACCATCTGCGGAAGTGGCACCTGCCTTCCACAACACACAGGCTGGCTTGAGCACCCTTCTGCAAGTCTATGCCCCTTTAGACCTGCCCCTTGTCCCAGAGTAAAACACAGAAACCTCAGGAAGGCCGTGAGGCTGGGAGGTCCAGCAGTGACCGGTGCGCCTCTGGGCCGCCCTCTCCTTCACGTGCTCAGCTCCAGCAGCACTGGCCTCCATGGGTCCTTTAAAACAAGGACCTGGCCCCTTCTCCCCTCCAGGTATCAGCCTTGCACCCTCTCTCCGAGGAGCCTCTCCTCTGCTTCCCACCTGCTCCCAGGTAGCCCAGTTGCCCACCTCCCCCGTCTCTGTGTACTCTGCCACCTCTCACTAGAACCACTGCTGCCTTGGTCACCAAACAACCTGGGCTGGGAAAGCACCTGGTATCAACAAACAATCACCACGACAATGAAAGTGACGTCCACTGGATAAAGGGACAGATGCCTGCCTCAGACATGTGTCTACTGCTGTGGTTCCACACCCTTCTGTGTGACACTGTATCACTGTGTCAGTGGGGCTGCTATAACAAAGCACCCCAGGCTGGGTGACACAACTCCAGAAGTTCATTTCCTCCCAGTTTGGAAGTGGAAAGGCCAAGATTAAGGTGTCTGCAGGGCTGGTTTCTCCTGGGGCCTCTCGCCCCGCACGTAGCTGCCGCCTTCTCCCTGTGCCCTCACGGGGTCTTCTCTGTATATGCATCTGTGTCCTGAACTCCGCTTCTGATGAGGATACCAGCTATATAGGATTAGGACCCACTCTCATGATTTTATTTTAACTTTATTACCTTTAAAGACCTTGTCTCTAAACATAGTCACATTCTGGGGTACTGAATGTTATGGCTTCAATATCTGAATTTGGGGGGCACAACTCAGCCCATGACCACCGACACCTGTGCTACCCACTTAAACTCCACTTCCCATCATGGTCTGGCTTGGACTGCACTCTTCCGCTCTCTCCGGATTTCAGGGCCCCGTTCCCGGCCTCCCTTCCGTCCCTTCCTCTCAGGGACCTCAACACCCCTATTGCTCATGTTGTACTCATAGAAGATCTCTCCTTAGATCCTGTTTATCCAGCCTAATTTTCCGGTGGCTAAGCTCACCGCATAGCAACTGCTCCCATTTACTGAGTGCTTACTAAGGGTCAGGCGCCGCCCCCGGCATATTCTCCATATTAAACATACTTAACTCTCACAGCACCCGCGAGGCGGCTCTCACTCTCCCCCTCATATTGGATACCAGGGAATATGAGCTCAGACAGTCAAATGACTTGCCTGAGGTCACAAAGCTACAAACCGGGGACCGCGAGTCCACCAGGCTTCCGGCTCCAGAGCACAAGCTCTGGGCTGTTCACACACAGATTACCCGGGCACACGTCACAAACGGGCAGAGGCTACAGCAGACGGATGGGCACGTGGGGGGCAGCAGCAGATGGGGTGACCGACAGGTGACAATGAAGGAAGAGACAGAAATATTACAAAGAGCAGAATAAGAACACAGGAGTGAAAAGATCACTGTGGTCACCGATGGCTGAGGAAAGGGCTTTGCCGGTGACCATAGTGATATTCAACAGTGAGGTGTGGGGTACTTTTTCCAGAATGAGTTTATGAACTTAATTGTCCGACCTCGTGTGCCTTAACAGGCTCCCTATGGATCACTGTTCACAGTACCGTAGGAAATAGCAGAAAAAGTGTCTGTTTGGTTAGGGCTGGCTGAGATGGCAAATAAAATTTGGGGATTCCCAGTTAAATTTGAATTTCCGACAAACAATGAATTATTTTTTAGTATCAGCATGTCCCATGCAACAGTTGGGACTTGGCTTTACTAAAAAATTACTTGTGGCTTATCTGAACTTCAAGTTTAACTGAGCCTCTTGTGTTTTAGGTAGCAACCCCACATTCACGACATGAGTGGTTTAAGGAGGCAAGAGAGTGTGCAGATCATTTTAGAGAGACTTCCTTCCATAAAGGGTAACATAAAATGACTGGTGTCTAAGCAATCCTTTTTTTTTTTTTGAGACAGAGCCTCAAGCTATTCCTGTGGGTAGAGTGCTATGGCATCACAGCTCACAGCAACCTCCAACTCCTGGGCTCAAGCGAGTCTCCTGCCTCTGCCTCCCAAGTAGCTGGGACCACAGGTGCCTGACACAACACCCGGCTATTTTTTGGTTGCAGCCATCATTGTTATTTGGCGGGCCTGGGCTGGATTTGAACCCACCACCTTAGGTGTACATGGCTGGCGCCTTAGCCACTTGAGCCACCAGTGCCAAGTCTAAGCAATTCTATATAACAGAGGTAACCATACAAAACTGAGTAAATGAGAGAAATCAGAGGTAAAGTCTTTCTCTTTCATCTAAAAGCATTCCAGATGTCAGAGGTCCCTGGCTCTTGTGGTGGCCCCATTAGTTTTACTGGTGTCATCAGAGAGTCTGGTTTGCCCTATCTTTCTCTTCTTCCGTCCTTAACCTCTGACTTCCATTCTCATGGTTGCTTCATGAGCCAATCAAGGTGCTGGAGCTCCAGCCATCACATCAGTATCTCAGGCAAAAAGCAAGAGGTGGGGGGCAGGAAGAATATTTTAAAAGCACATGCCAGCTCTCTGTTTCTCCTTTCATAAATTCTATCTGAGGACATCTGCTTCATTTCATTGACCAGAACTTAGCTACATGGCTATGCTCAGCTTCAAGAGAAGCTTGTGTACACCGCAATGCTGAATAAAATCAAGGGTCTGTTACTAATGAAGATGGGAAGAATGGATACTGAATAGGCAAATAGCCTCGACAGAACACCAGGCCCTCTCACCTTACAGATTAGAAAACCTGGCCTTTTCCAATACAGGATGGAAGGGGTCCGCTTTTTAAAAATCCAGGCAGTTTTAATGCGCCTGCTAGTTTGTTTTATTGACTTTACTCATTACGGTTCTAAGGCACCAAGGGCACAATCTAATATAACAGCAGAGCAATAAAATAAAAGAGCAGAGATTGATTTTTTTAAAAATCTAAAATCTAATTAAAAAGAATGTTTTTAAGGAGAAGAGTCAACTCCTTGGAGAATAAATGCCTGGTCTCTGTGGATCGCTCTGTCTCATCCTGAGGTTGTAATTCAAATCAGGCTTTGTCAGACCCATGTGCCCGGCACGGGGCTAAGACAGGAGGATATAAAGAGGGGTGAGGGCTGCCTGCCGACACGTGTTGGCTCTCTAGGGTAATAAACGAGTACTGAGGCGGCCTGAGAGGGTACCCAGACTCTTCCGTAATTAGGTTAGGGGAGGAAAGAGACCACACCTGTATTCTAGTACCAATAAGGGCACCCAGGAGATCATGAATATTGCTGACAAAACTTATCCAACGGAGAAGAATTCCAGTTGGTTGAGGCAGCACGTGGGCTGTAAAGGCCTTTATTAGCTGCAGGAACTCTGAACAGTGACTTGCGGTTCTGAGCAATCTTGTAGGCCTTCTGAAATTGCTCAGTGATTCACATGGGTCTCTTGAGTTCTGATGAGAACTTTCCACCTTTTTTTGAAAAAAGGAAATCCTTACTCCACACTCCATCTTTTGGTCATTAAAACGCACGAGTAATGGGACGTTAAAATGGCCTCCACTTCAGTCGAGGGCCTGGTTTTTTGTCACCAGCCATTCCCAGTTCCAGAGGAAGGTGTGAGTGAGCCAGCAAAAGGCAGGGAGAGGGCAAGGGACGGTTTTACATCCCTTAGGTCAGCTGTTACTTTGAGGCAGAAAAAAGACCAAGCACATTGGAGACTATGGAAAGCGTGTGCTCCCACCTGACAGACCCCTGCCCGAAACACCCCTGGTGGTAACACTCCTTCCCTGACAGCCTGTCCCAGGTGGGAGGCGCCATGAACCAGGTGCTGGGCTAGGGGGGTCTTAGATTCTCCCAGCCAGACCTCCTGGATTGGGAAGGGAATTCAGGCGTTTAATACCTCGTTCTCGGGAGGGAGTCGGAGGTGGAGTTACAGATAAGAGCATCCAGAGGAGGTGTTTTCACTGGAATCAAAAGAATAGCAGCTGTGAGAGCTTTGTGTTTTGAAGGAGTCTCGAAACTTCCCCTTGTGGTAAGTTTAAATTCCTGCCAAACCCAGGGAGCAGCAGCTCCTTGTGACCTAAGAGTCCAGTTAAACCTCATCTGTCCCTTTCGCCTTTGAAAGCCTAGGAGAGCCAGAAAGCGCAGCTAGCAAGGGGTAGGGGGCAGCCCCGCACTCCCTGTCTCCTCCCCGTGGGAGTACAGGGTGGGGAGAAGCCATAACTTGGGGGTTTTGACGCTGACAGGGGATGAATCTCTTAAGGACCAGAGAGAGGCCAGGAGACTCAGGAACTTGCCTTAGATTTTTACAAATAAGAACATTCAACCAGGTCTGAGCCAGAATAGGTAGGGGAAGATGAAGTTTTCTTTTGTACCAAAGGACTCTCGCTTGTTCAACTTACCAGTTACACACAGCAGCTTTGAAAATATCCTCAGGCTGGTTGTGACTGCTCATACCTGTGCTCCTAGCTCTCTGGGAGGCCAAGGCCTTGGGTTGCTTGAGCTCAGAAGTTTGAGAACAGCCTGAGCAAGAGTGAGACTCACCCATTTCTAAAAACAAATAGCTGGGTGTTGTGGCGGACGCCTGTAGTTCCAGCTACTCAGGAGGCTGAGGCAAGAGAATCACTTGAGCCCAAGAGTTTGAGATTGCTGTGAGCTGTGATGTCACAGCGGGTGACAAACTGAGACTCTGTTTCAAAAAAATAAAGATGTACATATATGTGTGTGTGTGTGTGTGTGTGTGTGTATATCCCTTCAGGGTAAACCCCCCAATTGTAGGGAAGCATAATTAGCACGTGCATTAATTAGGGCTCTATTTGTACTTCCTACCTCACCTCTAAATACCTCTTTGTGTGGAACTAGTTCTAACTGCAGCACTCATTAGCATTCTATTTGTGACTCTGGATTTCAAGTACCTGGGCACCTCACACTAACTTTACCCAACATCCTGGAATATAGTACAGATAAGCTCGTTTGGAGCTTCATCCAGGGACGCTTAACACTAGAAAAGTTAGGAAAACATTACTTGCATGTTACCTAACTACCAGGGTTCTGGAAATGAAGGATTTCAGAGACCCAGGCGTCTGTTCAAATTGCATACGCCTTTTATGTTAAACAAACTCAACACTCTCCCATGCTGGATTTGTAATGAAGGCAAAGTGTCTGAGTTAAGCCGACACTTAATTACCCTTTACAATAAAATTGCAGATGGACAGGTGTTGTTGAAGTGTGGAGAGGGATGCAGAAATGAAGATGTGATCTGGGTCCTTGAAGAGATTCCTGTTTTGGCTGTGTGCACTTGGCTGCTGGCCCAGCTCTGACAGGTGTCAGCCATGGTGATCAAACTTCCCTGTGCCCAACCTTCCCCATAGCAAAGCAGACGATGACCAGCTGGCAGCTGGGCACCTCCTCCTTATCCCGGGAGAGCCAGACAGGCATCCTGGGTGAGATGCTTAGCTTCTCATCCCCAATCCTGCCTTGTCTTTTCTTTTCAGTAGTTTCTAAAAATATTTTTTACTGGCAGGAATCTTGATGATAAGTATTGTTTACTGTGATGAAATATGCGAATAGGAAATTTACCATGTTGATTATTTTTAAGTGTACAATTCAGTGGCATTAAGTTTTTATGGTGTTAAGTGACCATCACCACCATCCATCTACAGCACTTTTTCATTTCCCAAACAGACATTCTGTCCCCATTCAACACTAAGTCCCCACGTCCCTGCCCCCATCCCCTGGTGCCCACCACTCTGGTGTCAGTTGGTAGGAATTTGCCTGCGTATTTTAGGCAATATCTGGAATCCTGCCGTATCTGTCTTTTGTGACTGATTTCTTTCATGTAACATAATATTCTCAAGTTTCATTCATGCTATAAAATGGCAGAATTTTGTCCCTTTTGGTGGCTGACTGGTGTTCCATTGTATGGATGAACCAGGTTATGTTTATCCACTCATCGGATTATAGACACCTGGGTTGTTTCCAGCTTTCGACTGTAGTGAATATCGCTGCCGTGGGGATTAGCGGACAAGTATCTGAGTCCATGCTTTCAATTCCTTTGGGTATGCACCTGGGATTGGATCGTATAGTAATTCTGTATGTAACTTTTTAAGGAACTGCTAAATAGTTTTTACGGTGGTCGCACCATTTGACTATCCCATCAGCAATGTATGAGGTTCCTAATTTCCCTACATTCTTTTCAACGAGGATTATTTTCTGGGCATAGGGATTTTCTTTGTTTGTTTTTCTCATAGTTACTCTAGAGCAGAGGTTCTCAACCTGGGGTTCGAGACCCCTTTGCAACAATGAAAATACATCGTGGCATTAGGAAGGTTGAGAACCACTGCTCTAGCGGGTGTGAAGTGGTACCTCATAGTGGCTTTGCTGGCATCTCCCTAGTGGCTAATGATGTTAAGCATTTTTCATGTTGCTTATTGGCCACTTGAATATCTTTTGTGAAAATAAGTCTATTCAAGTCCTTTGCCCATTTTTGAATTGGGCTGTCTTTTTTTTTTTGCTGTTGAGTTAAAAGAGTCCTTTATATTCTGAATATCAATTCCTTATCAGATAAATGATTTGCAAATATTTTCTCTTGTTCTGTGATGGGCTGTCTTTTCATTCTCTTGGTAGTGTCCTTTGACATGTTACAACTGAATGTGATTTTTTGCATATGTAAAAACTAAAAGTTGGTCGGACAAAGATCTGCCAGCTGATAACTATGTTGTATTAATTAATGTATCCATTTAACCAATAAACATATCAAGGAGTGAGGGGGCTGGGTGCCGGGAGAGGAGAATTAATGTTAATAAGATACAGTAGCCAGCAGACGTCTTGCCTACAAAGTGTTTATAGTCAGATGACAAAGCACTCCCCTCAAAGTAGAAAGGCTGAGAAACAGTAATAGTGATGTTTGCAGGTGCCCGGTGATCATTTCATGGGTGTGAATTTCAGCTGCTGGGACTCCAGAGAATGCTCCAGGGTGAAGGGAGGTTGGTCAGGGAAAGTCCTTCATCCCTGCCCCAAACCACACAATCCGATTTCTCACCAGCAATCAATAGTTCCATCCACACAGCAGATTCTGTGTGACATCTTAATTAGCAAGAACTCAAGAGCCTTTGAGTTTGTCAGAACACATCACAGCTCATTTAGTCCCTCACTGGGTTAAGGCTGAGGTTATGTTCTGGGGAAGGAGCTCTTTTGCAGCTTTGCTATAGATGCAAAGACATCACCAGTCCTGACTTTTGTGGAGGCTGTGCCATCAAAACAAATCACAGGAACGCTTTTTATTAAGCACGTATTTTATGACTCAGGGATGTCCAACCTTTTCGATGTTCTGCTACACATTGGAATAGAGTTGTCTTGGGCCATACATTAAATACACAAATGTAGCAAAAGCTGATCAGCCAAAAAGAGAAAGTCCACGCATGCTTTTTGTGCTATCTGATGCTGAAGGTAAGCAAAAAAAGTCCTCACAGGATCTGCATGTGGCCCAAGAGCCAGTAGGTTGGGCACCCCAGCTTTACGTCATATGGGCGATCTGTTTCCTTAAACTTGACTTAAAAAATAACGGTTATTTACCATTACATGTAATTGAATTTAATAAAATAAGATCTAACTAAACAAAAATGTTAGAGGCAATGGTCAAAAGAGTCTATAGTTTTTTAAAAGACTATCTTAGATTCCAATGGAGAGCACCCCTGTCATAAATAAGATTTGTTTCTTGAAGGATTTGATTCCAGGACTATAGCTGCCTTGCCCACACTCCCTCCATGAAGCTGAGCTCCCCTGTGAAGCTTACACGCCCTGAGGGTATCTACATCCCTGGCCCCCAGAGACTTGCTTCAAGAACAAGAGGACCCGATAGCTGAAGCCAAAAGCCCAGGCAGCATCTCTGATTCCTCCTGTTCCCTGGTCACTGTCATCTAACTCAGCAGCAGAGCTTGTCAGTTTCCATCCGTAACCTCTCTCCACAGAAAACAGGTGTCCTCTTTGTTTCTGGTGCTTTGACATCTATGTCCTTGCAGACCATGGACGATGGACTGTCCCTTTGAAGATTAGCCAACTCTGGCTTAGTCCCTGTAGTTAGGTCTCTGGCCGCATACACGAGGTCTGGTGGGTTTGAACCCGGCCTGGGCCCGCTAAACAACAATGACAACTACAACAAAAAAATAGCTGGGCATTGTAGCAGGTGACTATAGTCCCAGCTACTCGGGAGGCTGAGTCAAGAGAATTGCTTAAGCCCAAAAGTTTGAGGTTGTTGTGAGCTATGACAGCATGGCACTCTACCAAGGGCAATATAGTGAGATTCTGTCTCAAAAAAAAAAGATTAACCAACTCCTAGAGCTAGCAGAGGACCTGCCTGGGGGCCCACCTTTCAAACCACCCCAGCATTCAGAGCCCACATCCAGCAGCTCCTCTAGCAGGGTCTTACCTCAGGGCCATGGTCACCTGCCCTGGTCACCCCAGAGGCAGGTACCAGACGACCATGGGTGACCCCTCTGCCAAGAGCCTGCAGGAATTTCTCCTGCCAGCCAGCTCTGAACCTGCTCAGCCTGCCTTGCCCTCCCTTCCCACAGAAACCTCAAGAGAGGACCTGTCCATGTGTCCCCCTCCTGGCCTTCCACCTCCTGTCCTGTCTGGTGCTTCCTGGGCGCCCCTGCTTGTGGCATGCTGTGTTTTTTCTTCTTGGAGTTTGGGAGTCTAACAAACCACCTTTCAACAGTGGGCCTCTCCTGATCTGCTGGATAATAATTAAACCTCCACTTTCAAACACCTCACAGTTGTGCAACCTGCCAGTGGGACCCTGCCAGGGCCTCCCTTGCCTGCCCCACGTGCTTCTCCTCCGTGACCCAGGAGTCTGAAGGCCCTTTTTACAGTGAATACTGATCACACCAATCTTATTTAAAACTCTCCAGAACCTTCTGTTACATATTAGAACAAAGACCAGCATTTCCCACAGTGGCCTGCGTGGTGCTGCGGGCTCAGTTGGTCAGCTGCCCTCGGCCCTCTGCTGGTCACTCCAGCCACGCTGACCTGCTTCCAGTTCTCCCGCCAGGCCATGCTGATTCCCGCCTCTGGGCCTTTGTACGCGCTGTTCTCTCTGCTTGGAACACTCTTCCTCCAGCTCTTGCACAACTGGCCTCTTTCTCTCTAGTCTCAGTCAAATGTCACCTCTTGGAGAGGCCATCCCTAAGGACCCAGTGAGACATTCTATTCCATTACCAGGCTTTAATTTTTCTGTGGCATTTGTGGCCCTCTGCGATGATTCACCCGCTTGTTTATTGTCTGTCTCCCCATCATGCACACCTACTTGGCATAGAAAATGAGCTGATGCAGCAGGGGCCTGGTTTGCTGCTGTGTCCCCGAGCCTGGCACCGTGCCTGGCATGCAGCATGGGTTGAATGCCCGAGGGGCATCTTACCTGCATTCCTGGGACTGGAGAACAGAGGAGGGCAAGGGCCCCATAGACGCAGAGTTCTCTTCTGCCCTGACCCTGCAGCCACTTGGGAACTGCCAGCTCACTAGAGGCTTTCCTACTCCTGGCCCCAGCCCAGGCCACTGCAGTGTCGGGGCTGGGGAAAGACAGACAGTGCCCACTTCCTGGAGAAGCGAATGGGAAGCCAGCCTCTGTCTCGTGAGGTCCTGCTCATCCCCACATTTCCCTCCCAAGGGTGCCTCGTCCTTCCCCCAGACCCTAGGCTCATCCATAGCCTGGCCGTCCCCCAGGCTGCGTCTCCACTTGGCCTGAAGGATACGATGCAGCTTTTGCTGGTGCAGAGATGTCTGGGGTGGCTGCCAGCACTGTTATCTTTTCATTTTATCTGCCAGCCAAGAGCTTTTCCCTGCTTTTGCCTCTTGAAGCTTAAGGCAAGAAATGTCGACCTTGAGTACAGGCACCTTTCTTTTTGTGATTCAAGGGCCCCTATCCTGGTTCACAACCAGGCCGGGTGCTCCCCAGTTCCCTTCCCCTTTACTCTCCCTCCCTCAGGGGACTCAGACAGTAGCAGCACTGGGGGTTTGCCCCCTGTCCCCGAGGGAAGTCAGAATCACTCAGAGCCGTGTATGGGGCAAAGGGGACTCCAGAACCTGAACTTGGTGGCTCTGGTTCCTCAGCTTGTACCATGTTCATTTGGCACTTTTTGAGGGTCTGTTATTTGCTAGACATTGGTGATCTGGCCCAGGGAGGCTCTCTGGTCACATCCATGTTGTATACCCAGCCACGCAAAGGATTTGGAGCACTGTCTGCGACAGTTCAACATGTGGATAGCCACGCAAAAGAAGGAAGTTAGACCCCCTACTTCACGTCATTTACAGCTAGCTGAAAATGTTTAGAACCTAAATCTAAGAGCCCAAACTATTAAACTCTTAGAAGAAAACAGAAGCATAAATCTTTGTGACATCAGGTTGGGCAAAGCCTCATTAGCTATGACACCACCACCAGGAGCGACATAAATAAATCAACATCATCAGAATCGAAGGCTTTTGTGCCTTAAAGGACACCATCAAGGAAGTTGAAAAGGCAAGTCACACAACGGCAGAGCATTTTTGCAAATCGTATGTTTGCATACGATAAAGGACTTATATCTAGACTACACAAAGAACTTGAACAACTCAATAAAAAAGAAATAATCCAATTGAAAAATGGGCAAAAGAATTTATCTATATATTTCTCCACTCAAATGGCCAATGAGCCACATGCAAAGATGTTCAATGTCATGTGCCATCAGAGAAATGTAAATCAAAATTACAATGAACTTGGGCGGTGCATATGGCTCAAAGGAGTAGGGTGCTGGCCCCATTTGCTGGAGGTGGTGGGTTCAAACCCAGCCCCGACCAAAAACTGCCAAAAAAAAAAAATTACAATGAACTCACAGTGTGTGACACACCTCTTGGAGGTGGGATATAATTATAAGAGGGACTTCACCTAACAAATGCAATCAGTGTGACCTGGTTCTCTGTACCCTCAATGAATCCCCCGTAAAAAAAGAAAGAAAAATTACAATGAACTCCCACTTCATACCCACTAGGATGACTATGCTGGGACTCAGGTAAAAATACCCCAAAAGGAAGACCTCAGAAGCAGCCTCAAAGCAAAAGTTTTCTCTAACCTTCTCCTACCCTCCTTTTAATCCAATTCTCCCCTCAAGGCTAGCCATAGAAACAAGAATCCCTTTTCCTGAAGGCAGGGCACGGCAACCAGAATCCCTTGCTCTGAAGGGCCAAGTAAGAATCTGGACAGACAGGCCTGGATGGGTTACCCCTTTCTGATCGGCATTAAGTATCATCCTTTTTATCTAATGCTCTTTCTACATGGCTGTCCACAGTTTGTTGAGCCTAAGGATAAAAATGGACTATTTCCTTTATATCTTCAGGTCTTCATTCCAAAGGCTCTGGCACATTCACATTAAATAAATTTCGCCTTTCACCAATTAATTGGCCTTTTTTAGTTGGTTTTTCGGCAAACCTTCAGAGGATATAATAAAAATGTCAGATAACAAGTGTTGGTGAAGATGAGGAGAAACTGGAATCCTTGTACATTGCTGGTGGCAGCAGAGAACGGTGCAGCCACTTTGGAAAATGGTCTGGTAGTTTCTCAAAAGGTTAACATAGAATTAACCATATGACCCAGCTCTTCCACCACTCCTAGGTGTTACCCAAGAGAGGTGAAGACATGTGCACAAAAACAGGTATGTGGCCAGGCAAAGTGGCTCATGCCTGTAATCCTAGCACTCTGGAAGGCCAAGGTGGGTGGATTGCTTGAGCTTGGGAGTTCAAAACCAGCCTGAGCCAGAGCAAGACCTTGTCTCTACTAAAAATAGCAAAATCAGCCAGGTGTGGTGGCAGGTACCTCTAGGGAGGTTGAGGCAAGAGGATCTCTTGAGCCCAGGATTTTGAGGTTGCTATGAGCTATGATGCCATGGCATTCTACCCAGGGCAACAGAGTAAGACTCTCTCTCGATAAATAAATAAATAATAAAAAAAGAAAAACAAAACAAACAATGTACATGTGTTCACAACCCCATTATTCATAATGGCCAAAGAGTGGAAACAGCCCAAATGTTTATCAACCAATGAAGGACTAACAAAATGTGGTGTATTCATACAATTAAATACTATTTAGCAATAAAAAGGAATGAAGCACTGATATACGCCACAACAGGGATAAACTTTAAAGCATTACATAGACACACATATATATGCGTGTCTGGATAACACGGTCAAACACAAAGGGTCATGTGCTATATGGTTCATTGATATGAAAGTTCCAGTTTTGGCAAATCCATGCGGACATAATTAGATTAGTGACTGCCTAGGATGCAGAGGGTTGGGGTAAAATGGGGAATGACTGCTAATGGGGATAGGGTTTCTTGTCTAGGCATAAAAAGAATAGTTTAGGGTGGTGCCTGTGGCTCAAAGGAGTAGGGTGACGGCCCCATATGCCAGAGGTGATGGGTTCAAACCCAGCCCCGGCCAAAAAAATAAAAAAGTTTATCTCAGCTCAATTTACAATTGCCAAAATGTGGAAACAACCTAAATGCCCACCAACCCAGGGATGGATTAACAAGCTGTGGTATATGTATACCATAGAATACTATTCAGCTGCTAAATAAGATGGAGACTTTACCTCTTTTGTATTTTGGATTCTTCTTAGCAAAGCATTATAAGAATGGAGAAGCAAGAATCCAATATACTAGGGGTGGCACCTTTGGCTCAGTGAGTAGGGCCCCAGCCCCATATACTGAGGGTGGTGGGTTTGAACTCAGCCCCGGCCAAATTGCTACAAAAAAATAGCCAGCTACTCAGGAGGCTGAGGTAAGAGAATCGCCTAAGCCCAAGAGCTGGAGGTTACTGTGAGTTGTGATGCCACGGCACTCTACCGAGGGGACAGAGTGAGACTTTGTCTCTTAAAAAAAAAAAAAATCTGGCTCGGCGCCTGTGGCTCAAGCGGCTAAGGCGCCAGCCACATACACCTAAGGTGGCGGGTTCAAATCCAGCCCGGATCCGCCAAACAACAATGACGGCTGCAACCAAAAAATAGCCCGGCGTTGTGGTGGGCGCCTGTGGTCCCAGCTACTTGGGAGGCGGAGGCAGCAGACTCGCTTGAACCCAGGAGTTGGAGGTTGCTGTGAGCTGTGACATCACAGCACTCTACCCAGGGGGACAGCTTGAGGCTCTGTCTCAAAAAAAAAAAAAATCCAATGTACTCAATTCTAATATGAAGGCAGTAGATGAGCTAATACAAGAAGTGGGGTAGGGGAATGAGGTAGTGGGGAGAAGGGAGGAAGGAGGGGGTGGGGAGTCATGGTGTATGGCACACCTATTGGGCATGGGACACAATTTTAAGAGGGAATTTGTCTAACAATCAGTGTAACCTAGTTCTTTGTACCTTCATGAATCCCAAACAATAAAAAAAAATCTTAAGTATCTATGGAGGATGGATTTAAAAAATTGAATATTCTAATAGGATGATGACATATAATAAAAATAAATGATCTCAAATACTCACCACTGAGTGAAGAAAGTTTCATATATATACCCTGTATAACACCACTCAGTAAATTTTTTAAAGTATTAAAATTGATGGTGGTTATTAGTACACAACTCTGCACATATACTAAAACCATTGAATTTTACACTTTTTTTTTTTTGAGACAGAGTCTCACTATGTCACCCTCGGTAGAGTGCGGTGGTATCACAGTTCACAGCAACCTCAAACTCTTGGACTTAAGCAATTCTCTTGCAGACACCTGCCACAACTCCGGCTATTTTTTTTTTGTTGTTGTAGTTGTCGTTGTTTAGTAGGCCCAGCCAGGTTCAAACCCGCCAGGCCCAGTGTATGTGGCCAGTGCCCTAACCACTGAGATGTGAGTGCTGAGCCAAAATTTTACCCTTTAAATGGGTGAATTGTATAGCATGTGAATTAAATTTGAATAAAGCTATTACATGATAAAAATTATGTGATAAACAATCTAGATAATCTAGGGATTGAGAATTTGCAAATTTATAATTTGTGGTAGAAATTATAGAAGAATTACAGAAGAATGACTCCCTAAACATATCCAGGCCCTGATGCCTGGAACCCATGACTGTGTTACCTTATATGGCCAAAGGGACCACACAGGTGAGATTAAGGTCGTGGTCTCTGGGGTAGGGAGATTATCCTGGATTATGCAGGTGTCCCCAATCTAAACCCTTAAAAGCAGGGACCCTGACCCACCTGGCTCAGAGAGAGAACCCTGAAAATGAAGGGAGGGGGACACAAAGCACTGGGTCTCTTCCAGCTGGCCTTGAAGAGGGAGGACGGGTCCATGAGACAAGGGACATGGTGGCCTCTAGAAGCTGGCAATGGCCTTCTGCTGAAGCCAGCAAAGAAAGGAGGATTTCAGTCCTAAAACCACAAGGCGCTGAATTCTGCCTGTGCCAGAAAATGGCTCCTCTGGGAAGGAATTCAGTCCCATCCACCCATTATTTTAGCCCAGTCAGACCCAAGTCAGCTTCTGACCTCCAGAACTATAAAATAATACATTTATGTCATTTAAGCCACTAAATTGTGGTAAATTGTTATGGCAGCAATAGAAAACTATTACATATTTACTTTACGAAGCCAATCTTAGTAAATAAGAAAGAGACTCCTCATGTCTGGGGATGAAAAGATTTACTCATGGCTGAAAATCTACCTGTTCCCTCCCCTCCCCACTCCTTGGGAAAATTGAGAAGCAGAGAGCTGCCTTGGGGAGTGGCACCTGAAAATAGAAACTGCAACGTGATTTTATTTCTAACTCCACAGACATCGCTGTGAGTCATTCATCTCTCTGGGTCTCGCTTTCCATGTCTGTGGAGCAGGCTGAATTAACCCTGACTTCTGCCTACCCCACAGTTTAAGGACCAGGAAGAAAATTTAAAAAAAAAATCAGCTCCCATAAATAGAGCCCTGGGGTATTCCTTATCAAGCATGAGATAAACTGCAGACACAATTCTGGTCATAGGACACCCCCATGGGGCATCTGTCCTCTCTTCTGGCTTCCTTCATGGGGTTTTGGGCACACCCGGTCTCCCGTAGCTGCAGTTAGCACAGAAGTGAGAACATTTTCAGATAGGCAAAGATGCTGGAACCAATCCTATAGGCCCATATGGGCAGGTTTCAGATTTTTGTTTTGGGAGGATAATACTCTCACACCTTTATGATGGGGGGTTAGCACAACCAAATTGTTTTTATTTTTATTTTTTTTTTGAGACGGAGCCTCAAGCTGTCCCCCTGGGTAGAGTGCCATGGCATCACAGCTCATAGCAACCTCCAACTCCTGGGCTCAAGCGAGTCTCCTGCCTCAGCCTCCCAAGTAGCTGGGACCACAGGCGCCCGCC
>CAUYQV010001893.1:0-31970 GCA_963574575.1 Galagoides demidoff | reverse complement strand
TGCAGGCTTGAGCCACCATGCCAGCCCCGGATCATCTATGTAGAAAATCTAACAGAATCTATAGAAATTAATAAAGAAATAGCAAGGTTGCCAGATATAAGCTCAATATACAAAAATCAATTATATTGTATTTCATTATCAATCCATTGGAAGTTGAAACTTTTTTTAAAAACACCTTTTGCAAAAAAAAAAAAGGCTCAGCACCTGTGGCTCAATCGGCTAGGGAGCCAGCCATGTACACCTAGGGTGGCGGGTTTGAATCCCCAGCCCGGGCCCGCCAAACAACAATGATGGCTGCAACCAAAAGATGGCCGGGTGTTGTGGCAGGCACCTGTAGTCCCAGCTACTTGGGAGGCAGAGGCAGGAGACTCGCTTGAGCCCAGGAGTTGGAGGTTGCTATGAGCTGTGATGCCATGGCACTCTACCCAGGGGGATAGCTTGAGGCTCTGTCAAAAAAAAAGAAAGGAATGGTCTACCAAGGGTGATAAAGTGAGACAAAAAAAAAAAGAAGAAGAAGAAGAAAAGAAATGGTAGGCTTGGTGTCAGCAGCTCAGTGGTTAGGGCGCCAGACGCATACATGGAGGCAGGTGGGTTCGAACCCAACCCCGGGCCTGCTAAACAACAGTGACAACTGCAACAAAAAAATAGCCAGGCATTGTGGCGGGCGCTGTTGTTCCAGCTACTTGGGAGGCTGAGGCAAGAGAATTGCTTAAGCCCAAGAGTTTGAGGTTGCTGTGAGCTGTGCCACGGCACTCTGCCGAGGGTAACACAGAGAGACTCTGTCTCAAAAAAAAAGAAAAAGAAAGAAAAGAAATAGTAAAAGGAGATATTCATAGAGAAAGAAAATTATCCCAGATGGAAGAGCATGGAGAAACAAAATGAATGAAGAGTAATAGGAAGCAAGCACCTCTATTGATCATGTAAAGCAACAATATAGTCTTATGGGAAATAAAACATGTAGAGATATAACAGTTAAAAGCATGATAACAGTAGTACTTAAATTGAGAGAGCAGTAAATGGAATTAAGTTGTTTTAAAGAATTTCATCACCCAGGAAGTGGTTCTAGTACTTTAAAAAGTCAGGGATGCATGAATGCAAACCACAGAAAGAATTCTGAAAGAATGCACAGCTGACAAGCTAACAGGGAGGAAATGGAATTCTAAAAAAAATACTTAATCCAAAAGTAGGCAAGAAAGGAGAAAAAAGGAACATAGAACAGATGAATCAAACAGAAAACAAATAGTAATCTGGTATATTTAAACTCAAATATGGCATAATTCATTAAATGTTCAAATTAAAAGGCAACTATCAGACTTGATTTTTTAAGTATTTGATACAAGAAATATATCTTAAATTTAAAGGAACAGAAATCTTGGAAGTGAAAAGACAAAAAAAATATGCCATGTGAACACTAACATAAGAATTCCAATATAACTACACTAATAACTGACAAGATAGATGGAAGCATTACTAGAATTAAAGAAGGATATTTTCATAATGATAAAAGTATTGATTCACCAGAAAAAAATCAATTCACCCTAACCTGTATATACCTAATAGAATAACATAAAAATAAACAAAATATACAAAAACTGACAGAATCAAAGAAGACATAATCACAGAGTTGGAAAGAGATATTAACACTCTTGTCTTAGTAATAGAAAGAACAAGCAGATCAAAAACCTGCAAGAATTTCATGTCAAAAAATTGAATAACCTGGATGAAATTGACACTTTCTTAGAAACACAAACTACCAAAACTGGCTCAAGAAGACCCAGAAAATCTGAATAGACCTATAAATAAAACCTAAATAGGCTCAGTGCCTATGGCTCAAGAGGCTAAGGCACCAGCCACATATACCTGAGCTGGAGGGTTCGAATCCAGCCAGGACCCACCAAGCAACAATGACAGCTGCAACCAAAAAATAGCTGGGTGTTGTGGCGGACACCTGTAGTCCCAGCTACTTGGGAGACAGAGGCAGGAGAATCGCTTGAGCCCAGGAGTTGGAGGTTGCTGTAAACTGTGATGCCATGGCACTCTATCCAGGGCGACAGCTTGAGGCTCTGTCTCAAAAAAAAAAAAAAGTTGACAAAATGGGCGGCACCTGTGGCTCAGTGAGTAGGGTGCCGGCCCCATATATTGAGGGTGGTGGGTTCAAACCTGGCCCCGGCCAAACTGCAACAAAAAATAGCTGGGTGTTGTAGCAGGCACCTGTAGTCCCAGCTACTTGGGAGGCTGAGGCAAGAGAATCACCTAAGCCCAAGAGCTGGAGGTTGCTATAAGCTGCGACGCCACAGCACTCCACCGAGGTTGACAAAGTGAGACTCCGTCTCTAAAAAAAAAAGAAAGAAAGAAAAGAAAAAAAAACCTAAATAAACCAAAAGATATTTTCTGTTCATGGATTGGAAGTCAATGGAATATTATTCAGCCATAAAAAAGAATGAAGTATTAATATACATTACAGTACACAGGAACCTTGAAAACATTATACTAAGAGAAAGAAGCCAGAAACAATAGGCCACTTATCCTGTAACTCTCCTTATATGAACTATCTACACTTGACAAATTCATAGAGACAGAAAGCAGATTAGCATTTGCCAGGGGCTAGGTAGAGGACATAATGGGCTATGACTGCTGGTGGGCATGAGGTTTCCTTGCAGGTGGTGAAAAAGTTCTGGAACTAGATAGTGGTGATGGTTGCACACCATTGTGAATGTACATAAATGCCACCAAATTGCACACTTAAAAATGGTAAATTTTATGTTATGTGTATTTTACAACAATAAAATAGATAAGTAAGGATACACAAGACTTTTACACCACATTTTGGTACATATAGAACATTGTAGCCAACAAGCACAGAATACATTTTCTTTCAAGTTCACTGGAAATGTTTACTAAAATTGATCTCTCTTTGGGCAAAACTCAATAAATGGCAAAGAAATGAGATCATACTGGGTAAGTTACCTGCTTTAAAATGTAAACATAATGATGATGATGATGATGATGAGCAAGCAAAAGACATGTACCCAGATCATCCCAAAGCCCAAGCAAGATGCATGATTTGGGAGCTCCAAGTTCCCAGTTCTTCCTCTCTCTCCTACTCACATTTGGATCAACAGGGCCTCCCAGAATGCCCTGGCCCTTGGACTTCTCCCCACAAATTCAACCTCCCAGCAGAAACACATCACAGCCAGTCTGACCACAGCCCCA
The DNA here is from genome assembly GCA_963574575.1 of Galagoides demidoff. NCBI lineage: Eukaryota > Metazoa > Chordata > Mammalia > Primates > Galagidae > Galagoides > Galagoides demidoff. The sequence goes on along the minus strand of CAUYQV010001893.1, from coordinate 28,757 downwards.
TTGCAAGGCCTGGGGAACCCTCTCCCAAAGCCCATCTCCTTGCCCAAAGTAGAGGCTGGATGGGCCTGGATACTGCCCAGGCCATCATCCAGGTAGTGAAACTTTGTCACTGTCTTTGATTCCATAGAAACTGGTCCCTTTCCCACATGTCTGTACAGCCCTGAGGTCAGAACAATGCTAGCCTGTCTTTAAAGCTCACCCAGAAGCAGAATAGGGCAGGTCAAGCAGAAAGAAAGGAGATATCATCCTTTAGGGAATGGGAAGGGCTGGCCAAAAGTCCTATGGGCAGGGAAACTGTTGTCACTATTTGCAAATTGAGGCTAAACCTCAATTACACTTAGTATTTCCTTAAGGTTCTTGTGTGAGACTCTGCCACCACCTGAGAAAGGGCAGACCTCCATGGCCTTAAGGACAGCATCAAAACCCCTGGTCTGTCCCACCAGTCCTACATCACTCAACCCCCACCCACCTTGCCAGCAACTCCTGCAGCTGCTCTTCAAGCAACTCAAGGCTAGAAGGAAATTAAGTCTTTCCTGAGAAGCAAATAATCTTGGCCTCTCCTGGAATGACTGCCCCCCTCCCCTTAATCTGCCTCATCTTTGATGGTTCTCCATCCCTCACCCAACCACCAGTCTATTAAGAGTGGTATAGCCTGTGTAGCCAAAATACCTCTTGAATTTCTCTCCTTGACCCCATCTCCAGTTCTAATCCAAGCTACCACCTTCTCCTAGCTGGAGGTTGACAATCACCATTCTCTGACATCCTCCCTTTCCAGTGCATCCCAGGCTCATCCACTGACCTATCATCACCAGCATTTGTACCACCTCTAAAATCCCTATTTCAAGTACATACTCCCAATGCCTGTCTCTTGCCCTCCCAGCTCACTCATTCTCCAGAACCCTTGTTCCAACAATCTTTTCAGCTTCTGTTGAGATCCAAATCAAATGATCTCATATTCTTGTTCATCTAGTCTAGATTCTAGGCTCTATCATTAGCTACTTCCCTGAAAACACCTCTTTACCCTTTCTGCTTTTGTTATATTTGCCTAAAAAAAACTCAGCCCATCCATGGACTCAGTATCTTGTCTGAGGTGAGAGGATCACTTGAGGCCATGTGGGAGGCAGACCTTCCAACTCAAGGTAAGGTGCCCAGTCAGGGGAATGTGTATGTGACTATTCCTACATGGGGAAATAAGCAGTGCAGGAGAGCTGAGGCCATCAACTAGTGGCTTAAGTTAGAGAAGCTGAGATGTCTGCCTGAGGAGATAAGACTTGCTCTCGCCTCTCTCTTCTGGTTGCACCATTATCTGGGCACTTCAGATGTTCCATTACCCTACCCTTTACTCAACCTTCCTGGGGGCTGTAACATCTCCTCTCTCATTCTTAACTTTGACTGCTGAGCATTCTTGCACATATACTCTGTTATGTACCCCATAAAAAGAGATTCCAAGAAACCGGACAGGTGCTGCATTGTTTTCATGCTGACACCAGGCACATGAAACAGTGTATGCCCATACAGGCTTCCAGTTTTACACACTAAGTTTGGTGTAAGTTTTGTGATTTCCTCAGTACCATCTCCCTTGCTGGCCACTATCCCAAGTTGGGGTCCACTAGATGCCCAAGGAGGCCAGGAATTTGAGACCAGCCTGAGCAACACAGTAAGATGGCACACACCTGTAGTCTCAGCTGCTCAGGCAGCTGAGGCACAAGGATTGCTGAGCCCAGGAGTTTGAGGCCACAATGAACTATGATTTCACTCCAGTATGGGAGACAGAGCAAAACCCTATCCCTAAGAAGAAATAAGAAAACCCAGTCTTGATTATAAGCAAACCCAACTAGTTTCCTTAACTGTACCTGGATCCAAGCCCAACCAAACAAGCTTAGAGAATACATAGTAGTACTAACTGGACCTGTTTTATTTTCATGACAGCAACCAAATGGGCATCAAGACCTCCCAAAAATGCTACCACATTTTCTTAGTATGTTTGCTCTTCATTTTCCAAAATGACTACTGCACACGTTTTTCCTTTCCTTAAGTCTCAACACCCCCCCATAGTGGACACTGTGGTTCTCTCCTTTTCCCATTATGTGTCAGCTGTGAGGTTTAAGTAGGGAAGAATGACCTCACTTTCTGGTCCAGGACTAGGCCCTGGGTCACCTCATTCCTCTTGCGGCAGAGGTTGATTCAAGCAACCTAAGCTTTTTCCAGTTATCCCAGGGCACACTCTGGACCAAAAAGACCAGTTCAGAAAAAATGGTTGGTATATGACCCATTTGGAATCAAGGGTATCTTAAGGATACTTTCTGGGAGCTTCTATAGTAGAAGCCCTCATGGCTCCAACTTCTCTGAGGGTACTGCAGGTACCGACCCTTCCTCTGCAGTAGGCAATGAGATGAGACTAGAAGCCTATAATCGCCGCATCTATGGGGCCACCTTAGGAAGGAGGCTTGTGATGAAACTGACATCACTGTCAGAAGAGAAATGACCAGAAAATAGACCATCTCTGACTCAGATGAGAGGCTGAATCAAACCTACCCTGGACCCTGCCTGACTGTACACTTCTTAATCCATATCTGCTATTTTTAAAGCTGTTTGGCTTTATGTTTTCTGTTACCCTCCAACCAAACCCATCCTGAGTGATCAGCCCCCTTCCTATCTTGCCTGTGGGCTCAGGACCTCACTTCATGTTTTGTGGTAGAAGTAGAAGCCATCAGACAAGAGGCCCTCATCCTCCTGCCTCAAACACCACCACCCACTGCAGCATACCCATCCTCTGTCCCCTTCCTTATGGGGTAACTGCTCCCCATTCCCATATAAGGCCACTCTCCACCTGGGTTCTGATTCTCATCTCAAGGGAAGCTTCCACTATACCTTCTCTGTCCTGTAGCATCAGTTTCTCTTTGTCTGTTGGGTTGGTTGGTCCCAGTGGCCCACGTGCCCTCCCTAATCAGATTTTAAAACAATCCCTCCTAGGCCCCTCTAGCAACTGGTTCATTTCAATCCCCACTCAAAACCAAATATCTGAAAGGAGCTGTTCACAGCCTTGACATCCTACCTCCCATCCTCATCTCCACTACCTCAACCTGGTATTTGTCCCATCCACCACCTAAAGTACACATATATAGATTTCCAGTGACCTTGACCATCCCACCAATGGCTCATGACTTTAAAATCCCTCAGGATGATCCTTGTGTGGCTCATAAGCATGGTGATTGGGTTTTCACATGCTTATGTAAGATGTGCCTCCCTCAAACCTTGTTATGATGTCAGCACATTACCTGTCTGACATGAAAAAGATTAAAAAATAGATGAATTTCCTTAAGATAACAGTGACCACCCCACCCCATCTGTCTCCAGCCCACACATAAGACTGGCCCATTCATCCCACCACCTCCCTGTCCTGCCACATTGATGTCCACAGTCATCCCAAACACACATGGCAAATGGGACTCGAGTCTGTCTCTCCCATTCACCCCCCCACACACACGCACACACACAGAAGTTTCTTCCTCATCCCAGGAAATGGCATCTACATGGCTACAATCATCCCAACTCCTCACTTTCACTGACAGACCCCATGAGGGCATCCTATCATATCACCTGAGAAGGCCTCCTTCATCAGTCCTTTCTCTCCAGGTCACCATCACCTCCCTCCTGGTCACAAGCCAACACCTACTATGGAAACAGTTTTGTGGCTTCTCAAAAACTCAAACATAGAATGACCACATATATGACCCAGTAAGTCCATTCCTAGATCTAGACTGCAAAGAACTGAAAACAGGTGGTCAGACAGAAACTTGTACATGAACATCCACGGCTGTGCTGTCCACGACAGCCCTGGTAGAAACTGGCTTCACTGGACCCTGTGCCTGGAATGCTTTGCCAGATCTTTCTGTGGCTGGCTTCGGCCACTCCTCAGGTTCCTCCCTAAACCTTGGAGGCCTTCCTTTACCCCCAGCTGCCATTACACCTTCCTGTTTATCTCTGTCACAGATCTATTACTACTTATGACCACTTTTCACTTGAATACTGTCCAACTCCTCTAACTAGAAGTTAGATGCCCTCAGACAGTGTTCCTTTCCCACCTTGTTCATAGAACACAGAAGGCACTCAGCAGACAAGAGTCCAAGTGCTCCTCCTACAGAAGGCCTTCCTAATTTCTCAACCAGGCTGCTCCCATCTGAAGAGCATGGGCTGATAGCCTCTGGAGGCCCCTTTTTGCCTCCCTATCTGGGCAGAGCTGTTTCTGAGGCCTGGCAAGGCCTGTGATCCTTAGATCCACCACCTACCAGATACTTGGCTCCTGTCTTAATGGGGCGATTGGGTGAGGAAGAGCTACAAAGCATCAGGGTCCTCCAAAAGCTCATAGGAACTGCAACCACCAGGCCGTGGGCAAAACACATTATATGTGAGAACTTCAAGATGGGGAAACAGGCTTAGTGAGGTAAATCACTTGCCCTATGCCACACAGCCTTTATAAAAAGAAATACAGAGAACACTGACCCAGAAGCCTTGCTCCTGATGGGTGAGCCACACTGCCCACGAATGGTTCTATCCTGCCCACTTCTGATCTATGAAGCCCTGATATTCCTCCTCAACTGTGGCACTCACATGGGACCAGGGCCAGCAAAGGGCACCAAGCTCAGGGGTGTTCTCAGACTGGGGGTTGGTTCCCTGAATAGTGGCTGCCACCCTTGTTAGCAGTTCTTAGCAATGCGGAGGGAGCAGGGCTGGCACAGCAGTGACTGGGCCTGAAATTGCCCCCAGGCCTAGCTAAGGGTGGGGGCAGGGAGTGGAGGGGGCATGTTTATGCTCCTTTCAAGGCAGGGTAGCAACACTTGCTCTCAGTGCAAGCAGAGGGAATAACCTGGAGGAATATCAGTCTGTTCATGGGCTTTAGCACTAGTGACATTCACATGGAATACGTGAGTCTTCTCTCCTATTTCAGACTCAGGCCACCAGCCCAGTCAGACTTAGCCAAAGTTGTCACACATTCATTCTTCTTGATGAGAGCACCGAGGCTCCAGCCTTCCCCAGGCCAGGTGCCCCCATGTGCCCGCAAACCCAGCACTCTCTGCTCCTCTTTCCTGTGCCCTCACAGGCTGCCAGCAGACCTGGCCTTGTTGGGCCTTCAGGTTCACCATCATTTGAATTTTAATATGAATAATAAGTACTACTCTTATTTTCATGTACTAACATTACTCATAATAAAATTCTTACTAGATGCCAGACCCAGACACTCAGGGTTGTCTTCATTAGCCTTTCTCAGTCTTGCCCATGACATTTGTGGGGAAATCCTTATTCCCCCTCTCAAGTATGAGAACCTAAGACTCAGAGAGGGCCAGTGACTTGTGCAGGGTCACAAAACTACCACGTGGAGGCAAAAGTAGGACCTGAAGTCCTACTGTGGTGGAATGTCCATTCCAGCTCCTTCTTCTACCTCACATCCCCTTGACCTTCCCGGGTAAGTCTAAAATCAGACACTGGCCTATTGTCCCCATAAGTCACTAAAATATCTCCAAAGTGGGGGATCCAACCACCCTGGGTGAGCAATGAGAGGAAGTGATTGGGTGGGGCCAGATGGTATGATGGGGGACACAGAGGTGACATGGTGATGGGTGGTCTAGGCATGCATACCACTAGCTACACTTACCACCTGAGGGAAGGCAAAGAGCCCAGAGAGGGGTCCCGGAGCAGACAGAGGGAAGAAGAAGGGGTTATTGAGCCTCAAGAAGCACTAAGACAGCCCAGGGCCTGGCCCAGACTCAGCCTTGTAGCCTGGGGCACCTACACCTGTCGCTTCCCTTACTGGCCTAGTTGGGGCTGACGTGTGGAGCTGCCTGAAGTGTGGTGTTTCAACACCCCACATACAGGCTTGCAGGACAGAAGTGGAAGGGTTACATGATCTTTTAGACATGAGTCCATGTCCGGCATGGACTTGACTAGGGGCTCACATCTTGTTTAGCTCATCTAAACTCCTCAACTGTGCCTCAACTGTTTTCAATGCCCTCCTTGGGGGCAGGGACACAGGCAGATAAAACTAGAGCAGGGCCAAATCCAGCCAAGCTGTCCAACACCCAGGTTTGCTACCAGAAGCACTATCACTCAGCAAGAGGTCTCATGAAGTAGTTGGATCAGGGGCAGCCCTCAGCTGACTCAGGGCTGGTGAGTGACAGGACGCCCCCCTCCATGCCTCCCCAACTCACATGTCCATGCAGGTCTGTGTTGAGCAGCATCAGGGCACAGGTGAGTGTGTGGATCCCATCTAAATCAGAGACAGTGGCACTCTCAGTGTGAGGACCCAACTCATTCCCACTCTCAGCCACCCATCTGTCTCCTGATAGAGCCAGCCTGGCAACCTTGGAAACAGGAAGAGGCCAGCCAAACATACCTCACAGCCCAGGGCCTGCATGATGCTGCCTGCCAACCCCCACTACAGCACCAGAGTCACTGGTCGCTGCCTGTCCCAGGTCAGTGAAGTAGGATGGGCCTATTCCCTGACCACTGACCCCTGTAGCCAAACCCATTTTGAACCTGACCCAGGAGTATCTCTGGCTCCTAGGCCATGTCCCTGTACTGGCTTGTCTCCTGCAATAACAGACCTAGTTGCCCAGTTCCTGGGACTTGAGTCCATCCATTCATCATGTCCTTCCCCTAAAAGGATCCCTTCCTAGACCCCCACCACACCAAGAATCAGCATTATGACAGGTACCAAGGATAATAAAGAGATAAAAAACCAAGTCCCTACAATGGAGGACTCTCAGGGCTGGAAGGGCAATGAGCAATACATTTGGAAGCTTACTTTCATTCCATGTGCTGTAGTTTATTCACTTAACAGTTATTGAGCACTTACTGTATATGCCAGAGAGGACAAACCTTCTGGCCCTGGCAGCAGGACAGAAGTGCCAGGTGGACCAGAAGTAGGAGGAGGCCAGGGTCTAGCTGGGAGGGACTGGGTGGGTCGGGTGCAGCAGGGCAGGTGGCCATACCTTCTGAGGTGCTGTCATCAGGGTTGCATTGGCAGTACCGGCGTGAGAAGTGTGTAAGGACCCGCTCACGCTCTTGAGTCTCCCCCATTAGTGGGAAAGTCTTCAGGAATGTTCTAGAAGGCAATTCAAGGCTGCTGAGTGTGGTCTGGCTCCTCACCCAGGGTAGAAGGCCCATACACACACACACACACACACACACACACACACTCTCTCCTGCCCCAGGGGCCAGGGCTCTAGTGCCCCAGCATATGAGTCTGGATGCCCCTCCAGGCCTGAGGAGACCTCAAGCCCCCAGAATGGTCTGTGGAGTACTTTAGAGTTTCAGAGTTTCAGTCCTCATCACCCTCCAGGGGACAGATTGTGAAGAGTAAAGCCAGATGAGCACCTCAATGCCAGCACCAGTTCCTCTTTGGGATAAATGACCACTCCTTACACCTGGGTCCAGGTGTCCACACCTGTCCCTCAGAGTGCTCTTTCCCCCCACCTCCTTCCCCCCAAGTTCTCCATGGGCTGCCTGCTAAGCCTTGGGCCCCCACCTCAAGACCAAGCTTCCACCAAGTCCGTAAGGTTTGTTCTTCACCCTCAATCTCAATTCTTCCTCCTCTACCCTCATTATATCACCAGGATACCTGCAATAGCCTCCAACAGGTCCACATCTTACTCCCCCAGTACAGGCTCCCTGCAGACACCAAGTGGTCCCTCTAAACACACATGCAGTGAAGACACACTGCTTTAAACCTGTCACTGGCTCCTCAGAGCCCCCAGAATAGCACCCCAGATCCTTAGGGCATGGCCCTCTATACTGCCCTGACTGTCATCCCATCCCTCCACTCACCAGTTGCCTCCTTACACCATCTTCACGCCCAGGACAGGACAGGTGTTTCCTTGCTCAGCACCTTGGAGCAGGCTAGCCCCCCACCACAACCAAGCAGCTCTGATCTCCCTTGAGGCCCAATTTAAAGGTCATCTGCCTCTCAGGGGCCCTGACAACTGATCCCAAAACCAGAGGGGCTGTGAGATGGGGCCAGGCCACTTACCCAGGGCCTGGGCACACCCCTTCCCTTGTGAAAGGAAACCGCAAGCTGAGCAGGTTTGTGCCTCCCCCTGGTTTGTTCCTAATGTTGCAAGGGTTCATTTGGCTTTGGCCTAAGGTGGCTATAATGCCCACTTTGCTGTCTTCTCTCCCTCCTGCCCCCTAAGGCACATGGGACATGCAAGCCACATCTTGGCCAACCCTTACCCACTGAGGATTCCCAAGACATCCAAACCTGCATACCGCACCCTTGAAGATAGGAGTGTACAAAAGCACTCTTCTATCTGACATCTAGTTTTCCTCTTTTCCCTGTCCCTCTTTGTCCCTGTTCCCTTATCCTGTTTGTCCCCCAGCCCAGCCCCTCCCTCTTCTGCTCATTCTCCACCAGTACCTTCTCAAATCCATACCCCAGCTCAGCCTTAGTCTGTCCTCCCTGTGAGCCACCCATCCCAGCTCCATTCCCCAGCCCAAACTCCCCTTGCCCAAGCCCCAGTCCTGCACAGCCACCAAACCCTAGGTGTCCCTGGCCACACCCACCCTCTCCCCTGCATCTTGGCACTACAGCCCCCACTCTACTCCTATGCAGCCTCTCACATTGACCTATCCTCTATGGCCTCTCCTCTGCTTAACCTCAGGCCTTGTCCTCTCCCACCTGGCCCTCTTCAGAAGCCTGCATGCCTCTGGATCAAAGGCCACCAGCACACTGGGGCCAGCATGCCTCCCATAACATTGCTTTACAGCCAGCATCTCTGTGGCTCCCCAGTGCCTGTGCATTGGAATCTCACTAATTGGGCTGGTTTTCAAGGCTGTCCAGCCCAGCATCCACACCCCTGATCGTGACCTGACCCACTGAGCACTTTCCTTGACCAATCTTTCTCATTCTGCTGCAATCTTCAAGACTCAGCTCAGGACAGAGTAGCTTACAGCACACTAAACAGTCCACTGGAAACAATGAATTTTCTTAAGCTATCAGAAAACTGCTGAGAAAACAAAGACCAAAAGGGTCAAGATTGTGGAGAACAGAGAACCAACTTTCTACAGCTGCTTTTTCCCTGAGGGCACTGCTACTTAGGGGCACAGGCAAGAGGCTGGATACTGGGCTGCTTCCCCAGGCTAAAGAGACAAACCTGGAGATTTGTACATTCATCCTTGAGATATATGCCAAATTTCAGAGATGGGTAAAAAACTAAACAGAAAGCCTCTAAAAAGTGGAAGGATTTGGGGGGGGAGCAGTATTGCTGCACTGAGGAGGCAAAATTAGGTTTCAGAACCCACAAAAGGGTTTGCTCCAGTGACTATACCAGGCTCCCAGTAGAAAACTCTGAGGCTTTTCCCCTTTGATCAGAGCCAATCCTGGGCTGTACCAAATGTTAGTGTAGGCTCTCTTCAGCTCAGCCCCGGTTGAGGACCATATCCTCATACCTCTTTCTAACTGCCTTGCAAAGAATAGTGTAAACCCTCTCTGGAGGAATGTATAATAACCTAAACCCACTACAATTCTATACAAAGTATATATCACATAATAAAAAAAAGTATTAAGCATACGAAGAGACAGGATATCTGCTGGAAAATCAATAGAAAAAAGACAATAGGAACAAGTACAGCTGATTTGGATGATACAGATATGGGAGTTAGCAGCAAGGACTTTACAACTAATATTTTCAAGAGAAGAGAGGGAAACATGGAGAAAATCAGTGAAAAGATGGAGAATTCCTCAGAGAATTAGAATCCATTAAAAATTTTTAATAAAATGGAAATTCTAGAACTTATGGAAAAAATATAACAGAAAGTTAAAACTCAGTTAATGGGATTAATAGCATACTAGACACAGAAAAGGGGTAAGTGAGCTGATTTCAGGTCAATAGAACATACTCCAACTGAAGTAGAGGGGAAAAAATGGGACACAGTAAAAACCTGTCATATGCATGGACCACCCCGCCCCTTAGTTTAGAGACTGCTGCCTGGCCTGGTGTCTCCCCAGCTGGCCTCTACCACCAGAGCCTGCTAGACCCTTGGCTACATTTACCCTTTCTACCCTTCCTGCTCCCTGGGACCTGCACCTGGCTCTCCTGAAGTCTACTCGTGGGGTTCAAACGCCAACTGACCTGAGATCAAATCTCATTTTACCATCTCCTCCCTCAATGCCTGTGGGGAGGTCTTCACCTCTCTGGCCCATAGTTTATTCATTTAAAAAATAAGAGTGATGAGCAGTGCCTGTGGCTCAGTGAGTAGGGCACCGGCCCCATATACCAAGGGTGGCAGGTTCAAACCCGGCCCAGCCGAACTGCAACCAAAAAATAGCCAGGCATTGTAGTGGGCACCTGTAGTCCCAGCTACTCGGGAGGCTGAGGCAAGAGAATCACTTAAGCCCAGGAGTTGGTGGCCACTGTGAGCTGTGTGATGCCACAGCACTCTACCAAGGGCAACAAAGTGAGACTCTGTCTCTACAAAAAAAAGAAAAATAGGAGTCATGGTGCCTCCCTTACAGGGGTGCTGTGAGGCTGAAGTAAGCAGGGCATGTGAAGACCTATAGTATCAGATCAGCAGGAAGTACAGGAAGTGCCCACTACAGGCAAGTCCTTTGCCTCTTCTCCTCTCCTAAAGAGTCAAAACCACATTTCCACTTTCATATCCTCAGCTCCTACCATGTAGGTGGTACTCACTGAGTTACTGGACTGCTGCTGCTATTACAACCCCTTCCCACAGCCTCAGCAGAGGGGCCAAGAGACTTGCCCAAGTTTGCACAGCAAGTCTATGGCAGAGCTGGCATGAGAATTCAGATATGCAGCCTCTGTGACCTATGGGCACTGCCCTGTCCCAAACCCACTGACCTGAGCGCTCGGTCCAGAGTCAGGCCTGAGAAGTCGAAGAAACTGAGGTACTCCCCGGCCACCAGCCTGCTGAACTCATTGCTGCCAGGAGAGCATGAGATATCAGTTAGAAGCAGGGCCCAGCCCAAGGATGATAGACTAATAGAGAAAACTCAGGGAGTAGGCCCCAGGGAACTCTGACTCACCAACCCAGACCTGTCCAAACCCTAGACTTTCCTCCCCTTGGACTTCCTGGAGGAGGTATATCTCAGCTAACACAGGAAAGTAAGAGCCAGCCAGGTGAAGGAAGTAGGAAATGGCATAATGCGGTGTCCCCACATGGAAACTGCAGAACATGTCCAGGAAGCTACCAGCAGGGCCATGTAGCTAGAGAGATGATGTAGGGGGCAGCCCCTGAAGGCCACAGGACTTGATTCTGGACTTGAGGCAGGGATGGTCAGATCTGCATTTCGGAATACTCCCCCTGCTGAGTGGAGAGCCAGTGGGAAGTTGCAGTAGTAGCTCCAAGAGAGATAGAATGGGTGGGGAGGAGAGATTTAGGAGGCAGAATCCACAGACATGGAGATGGAATGGGTGTGGGGCATGACTGAGAAAGTGGTCCCCTGAGGATATCAGAGCCCAGGACAATAGATGGGGCCGAATGCAACCCTGTGATACAAATCAGTCTACAGCCAATGACTCAGGTGGGAGGGGAGGCTATGTAAGAGGAGGGTGCACAGACAGGCAGCTACCCCAGAGGCCCATCCACAATGGATCAAGGAAGGAGAGCCAGCAAAGGAGTCTGAGAAACAGCAGCCAGACAGGTGGGACATGTGGTCCTGCAGGCTGACAAAGTATTTCAAGAAGACAGGCATGAAGAATTCTTCTCAAAATTAGAACGAATTCCCACCTGATTCTAATTAAGCCTCAAACGCTCCCTCCCATTTACAGGACCCATGGGAAATAAAGAAACACATTAAATAACACTGTAAGGATATCACACCCAGAATGTGGAAAATTCTTCAGGACAAATGGCTCTATTTCTTCAACAAATACCTGGCATTTAAAATGAGAAAGGGACTATTGGACTGTTACTGATTAAAAGAGACTTAAGAGACATATTGGTCAAATGCAATGTGTGGATCTTATTGGATCTTGATTTGAACCAATCAACATTTTTGAGACAATCAGAGAAAATTAAATAGATAATGAATGTTGGAGATACTAAGTAATTTTTAGTCTGGGCACAGTGGCTCATGCCTGCAATCCTAGCACTCTGGGAGGCCAAGACAAGTGGATCGCCTGAGCTCCCAAGTTTGAGGCCAGCCTGAGCTAGAGTGAGACCCTGTCTCTAAAACTAGCTGGGCATTTTGGCGGGTGCCTATAGTCCCAGCTACTCAGGAGACTAAGACAAGAGAATTGCTTGAGCCCAAGAGTTTAAGGTTGCTGTGAGTTATGACGCCACAGCACTCTACCGAAGGTGACAAAATGAGATTCTGTCTCAAAGAAAAAACAAGATACTAAGGAATTTTTGTTAATTCTACATGGAATTATAATTATGTAAAAAAAATTCCTTATCAGTTAGAGATAACACAAAAGTATTTATGGATCAAATGGCAAATGTCTGAAATATACATTAAAATATTCCAGAAAATGGTGGGGTGCTTTGGGAAATAGATGAAACAAGAATTAAGAAGTGGTACCCTTGAAGCTGAGTAATGGATATATGGAGGTAATATTTTCTCTGTTTTTGTGTGTTTGAAAATTTTATTTAATTTCAATAAATTTATTTATTTATTTATTCAATAAAAAGTTGAATTAAAAAAGAGTGGCTAGGATGTCAGGGTGATCTGGCTTAGACATCTGTCACCCCATTGATCGCCAGGGTTGACTCAGCTGATCTAGCTGGCTAGGCGGGTGTCCCTCACCACTCCAAGTGCATCCCTCCTGACACTGTGCACTCAGTTGAAGAGGACAACCTTCCCCGATAGAGGAGGATCGTTCTTCAGTCAAGGGTATATGAGTAGCTGCGCTCCTCTGCTAGAACCTCCAAAAACAAAAAGGAGTGGCCAGTCCTGTCAATGTCACTGAAGGGGGTAAGGTGAGGTCTGGCTGAGTAGCAGCCACCAGATTCAAAGACACAGGCTGCTGGTGACCTTGGCAAAGAGGTGCTGAGTGCAGGGGAAAGCGGATAGAGGCCACCCAGGGCAAAAAGCCCAAGAATTTTGGTTGTGGAAAGGCTGGAAGAGGAAATGGAGATAAGGAAGAATTTGGGATTTTCAGATGGGAGAGACCTGAGCAATTAATTGCTGGTGGAAAGACTCCTGTGAAGGGAGGGGTTGAAAAGACAGGGGAGGGGAGAATAAACCATAACGCAGGTTCCTAAAAGAATGTCATTAGGTTCCAGGGGTTCCAGCCTAGCAGGAGGGGTACGGGCACCTGAGATTTGCCTTCTGGATGGGGCTATTGTGGGGGTCCCTGGGCAAGAGAGTGGAGGCTGCACAGGGTGGAGGAGAGAGAAGGGAAAACAGGAGGGCTCCATGAGGCCTAAATCTTCCATGTCAGCATCAGTTCCTAGCCAAGGGTCTGGACTGTCTCCCTGAGCCTCGTGAGCAACACATCTCAGAGCTCCCGCGTGGGTGCCAGGAGGCACTCTGGACAAAAGGGTCAAAGGAGGCAGACACACTGGGGGTCAGACTTCCTTTGTCTCATAGTCTACACCTGGCCCCTGGCCCCCTTCAGGATCCTCATCTAGATATTTTGCACCAGTCTGCAGGCCAAGCTTGTGCTTTGGGGACTTTAGCCCCTTCAGCTGGTACCCAGGGACAATAGGGCTTACTGAGAGCAGGGACCCCATCCTGGGCTCTAGGTCACAGCTGCATCTCCTGGTCCAGGTTCTCTTCTCTCCCTGGCCCCAATAGGAGGGCCTAGTTCCTATCCCCCTGCTCTGTCCTTGCTACCATCCATTGTGACCCCATAGCACATCCCACATCCTATACCGCCAGCCCTAAGGGCTGCCCCCACCCCCACCCCAGAGCATCAGCCCTCACCCAAGCAGCCCAGAAAGGAAACAGATTTAGGGCGAGGCCAGGAATGAGGACAGTGGCAGGAGGAGGCATCCTTGGAGAGATGTTAGGAACACCACCAGCACTAGGCACCCCTGGAAGGAATCACCCACGCCCCCTTCAGGCTGAGGAGGCCACTGGGTGTGCCTGGGGAGGAAGGTGTGGGAGATGGTACTCACTTCTTGCCCAGCTGCCGGGCCACATCACAGCGTTGGAAGCCCTCAAGATGATAGAGGCGGCGTGCCAGCCGGCGAGCAGCTTCACTGACCCCCTGGCACCCGTTGGCCAGTGGGTCTATGCTACCAGACTCCAGCCCCTCCGAGCTGCTCAGCTCTGAGTCTGAATCTGACAGGCCGTCTTTCAGGCTGGTGTCACTATAGATGGAAGGTGGAGTGGAAAGGTGTAGGATCAGAGGCCCAAGGTCAGAGGCCCTGGGGAAGGCTCGGGGTCTCCCCAGGCCTCTGAAAACCCATGCAGGGACCAGAGCAGGGAAAGAAGCTCCTCTACAATGGGAGGGAATCAAGTCAGACTTTCAGAAGAGCCTCTCAAGTGAAATCCCAGCTCTGCTCCCTGACCTCATATGAGCTGAGAAGATTTAGAAGAGCAGAGTGGAACATAAGACCTGAGGTGTGAAGTCTGGGTGCAAGGCAATGCCAGACAGGGCTTGTCAACTCTGGACACTAGGTTTCCCAAACTGGTTTCTCCTCCTCTGGGTCTCAGTTTCCCCACCTGCTCAACGATTCTCCCAGCTCCCAGCCTCCAGCCTGGGCCCTACCTCACCTGGCAGAGTTCAGCAACTTGTCTGTGTCCTCATCATCATCATCCTCCTCCCCACCTGGGCTCTGGGGTCCATCTTCATGGAATCCATTGGGCACAGCCATGAGAGATAGGTGGCTCAAGACGTTTTCCGAGCGGCTGCTGGAGATGGAGCACCGCAGGGGGCTTCCCAGCTCCCCATCACCACCCACTGCCCCCATGTCCCCCTCACACCCCATGTCCCCAATGCCCAACCCAGCCCCTGGCTCAGGGCTATCACGGGCCCGCTGTTGGATGAGCGGCGTGAGAGGGGCTTCGAAGCTGACACAGCTGTCACTCTCGTCTGTGAGGCTCAGCACATCTAGGGAGTCGAGGCTACTGTACTGGGTGCCCCGCAGCAGTTCTGACTCCAGAATCTTCTCAAATGTGGCACTGAAGCCATCCCGCACGTCTGGCTCCCCAGGACCTCCCAGCCTGTAGGATGCAAGGAGCCAATCACCACCCCGCCAAGTTGTCTCCCATAAAGGTGCTGGTGACTGCACCAATATGTGTCTGGAAGCTTGCTGGGGGCAGAGAGCAGGCATGAATTGTGTCCTGTTGGGCGGCGCCTGTGGCTCAAAAGGGTAGGGCACCAGTCCCACATGCCAGAGATGGCAGGTTCAAACCTAGCCCTGGCCATAAATAAATAAATAAATAATTGTGTCCTGTTTGTTTATTCTTTCAGCCAGTACTATTTATTCCTTCAGCCAGTACTTACTGGGCATGAAGGAATGTGAGGTGCCAGGGAGGAGGCCACATGGTGTGGGCCTGCCTGCAGTCCTGTGCCAGATACTGGACTAAGGATAGAGTGGTAAAAGGAATAGGCATGGTCTCTGTCCTCTACAGTACTCAGCACAGGGTCTGACCCACAGCAGCCATCAAATATCGGTCCAAATGAATAACTGTGAGGCCACTTCCCTCAGCCTAGAGCAGAGCGGACATCTCCTATTACAGCTAGTATCACAATGGGCCATAACTTTGCAATTCCTACCACCAGGGAGGTTCTTAGCTCAGCCAACTGCACCTCACCTCTCAAGTCCTGCCTCAATGTCTCCTCCTCAGGCCAAGAGAGGCAGGCCCACACCATGTGGCCTTCTCCCTGGAACATCACTTCATCTCCTCTCTGGCCCTTATCAGCATATACCACTCTGTTTGAATAAATACTATTTATCATATGCTCTCTAGCCCCAGAACAAAAGCTTTGTAAGGCTGGGTAGCACATAGTAAATGCTCAGTAAATCTTGCTAAATGATGCACAAGGTAATGAACATATGCCCCACAAGCCACCCACACTTCCAAAGCCCTTGCAGAACCCACAGTGGCCTTTGTATCAGCTATTTCCTCTGCCCAGAGTGCTCTTCATTGAGCTTAAGCCCCCCCCCTTTTTTTGGAGACAGAGTCCCACTATCATTTTCTTTTTTTTTTTTTGAGACGGAGCCTCAAGCTATCCCCCTGGGTAGAGTGCCATGGCATCACAGCTCATAGCAACCTCCAACTCCTGGGCTCAAGCGAGTCTCCTGCCTCCGCCTCCCAAGTAGCTGGGCCCGCCACAACGCCCGGCCATTTTTTGGTTGCAGCCATCATTGTTGTTTGGTGGGCCTGGGCTGGGGATTTGAACCCGCCACCTTAGGTGTACGTGGCTGGCGCCTTAGCCGATTGAGCCACAGGCGCCGAGCCCCACTATCATTTTCAAGGAAGCAAAGCCCTCCCTCCCTCCACATCAGCCTCCCTCCTGAGGATCTGCCTATACCCTGCTTTTTCCCCAGCATCTGCTGCCTAGGGAAGGACTGGGAAGTAACCCTTCCCCTCAAATACCCTACTTGGACCTCCGAATGCCTAAGATTCAGGCAAGTGTGCTTTCTAGAGAAGCCACCTCCCCTGCCCCAGCTCCAACAGGAGTTGAGACTACAGCTTCCATAAGCATTCTCCTGCCAAGGACTAAAATGGGGAGGAAGGAAGAATCCTAAAAGGTAGAAGTTGTCTCTACTGACCTCCAGGAGCAGGGGAGGGAAGAGAAGGATCACTGCTCTGGCCACCAGGGCAAATACCCAAAGTCTGCCCAACAAAGACTCCTCTGCCAGACCTGTTCTGAGTTCTAGAGAAATCCAAACAAAACAGCCTTGCCCTTGGGGAGCTCTCAGCCCATTGTCCAAGAGATGAATGGAACCCCCATCTCTTACCCCTTCAGGCAATTAAGCAGACCTGAGGGTAGCCCTTACAGGGACTTGAAGACAATCATCCCAATCTCCAAACCTCTATCTGCACCCACCCTCAGCCATCCTAAGTAAACATGCCACCGAAATCCTGTGGGAGGCAGAGGCAGGATGATTTCTTGAGCTTAGGAGTTTGAGATTTGTCTGAGCAAGAGCGAGACCCCCATCTCTACAAAAAGTAAAAAACCTGTCAGATGTCATGGTGTATACCTGTAGTCCCAGCTACTAGGAAGCTGAGGCAGCAAGATCCCTGCAGCCCAGGATTCTAAGATTGCAATGAGCTATAATGATGCCGCTGCACTCTACTCAGGACAAAAAAAGACAGTGTGCTCTAAGAAGGCCCAGCCCCTGCCCCAACCCTACTGCCATCCAGGGGGCTGCCCTAGACTCTCTCTGGATGGAAACTCTCTAATGGCCATGGCTCACCCAGTGCAACAAGGACCCAAAGCCATGTACTCACGTTCCTACTTACACAGACCTAGAGACATCTATCCCTATACAGCATGTACACCCACAAATACCCAGACCAGGTGCACACCAACACCCCTACCCACAACAATACAATCACGCATACCCACACATACACACCAATGTGAAGGCCAGGCACTCACATGTATACCCCCCTCATACACTTACACATCTCCTGCACACCTGCCTACTCAGGCCAGGGCCTATGGTTGTGCACACTAAGACTTCTAAGTGCTAAAAATAAATAAATAAATAAATACATAAAAATATAAAAAAATAAGACTTCTAAGTGCTTTCTTTTCTCAGCCCACCCTGGAGTCTTCTAGACATCCCCTTGCCACATCCCCACCCTCCTTGTCCAAATGGACTCCAGGGTGGGCTGAGAAAAGAAAGACCTCCAAGACTCTAGGTCTCTCCTGAGCCTGCTAAGAATAACAGAAATGGGGCTATAATTCTCATAAGTAGGACGTGAGATTCCAGGTTGAACTTCCCAATGGCCTCAGGTGAGGGTAGCGAGAGAGATTAACCCACAAACCCTTCCTGGAGTCAGTTGCAGGATTGGGAGATTCCCATCTCCAGGAAGCAGAGGAATGAATGGGATGACCTTTCACATCAAGGTCTTTTAAAAGGACTCAAATGCCCAGCCTGGGATAGAGGGAGTGTAGCGCTTCAACCCACATAGAAATGGCCCATGACAGTCTGGGAGCTGAGGGTGGGGGAGCACAACAAGTCTCCTGGCCTTTGAATTCCTTCTCATGGCTCTAGCCTCCCAAAATACTCTGAAGTTGAGCAAAATAGAAACATGAAATCCTACATAATGTATGAGAAAAATGAGACCCAGAAAGATTAAATGGCTAGGCCGAGGTCACATGGCAATGGAGCAGTGATGACCCCCATCCCAAGATACCAGCTTACCCCAGCTGAGGGTCTTCAGTGTCCGAACAGAGGCTCCTGGGGGTATCATCCCCCTCTGCCAGCTCACCCGTCCTCCAAGGCCTGGATTCTGTTGAATCTTCCAGAATGCTTGAGTCTGGTCCCAGGGCTAGGCCATTGGTAAGAGAGAGGCCAAGGCTGAGGCCATGGAGAGCCACATCCAGGTTCTTTGTGGGCTCCTCAGCACATGCCAGCATGCCCCTTTGCTTGTGCCCCAGGCTCCCAAGGCTGCTTCCCAGGCCCTCATCAGCTGCTGTTCTACTCTGGACCCCAGGCTCCTCATCTGGGTCCAAGTTGGGGTCCCAGGCGGTACTGCCTTCATCAGGCAGGGCAGAGGGGAGTTTATCCTCATCCATGGCAGCCACTGCTTCCACCCCTTCCTGGCTGCTCCTAGGACTCCACTAGACCTGGCAGCAGAGAGATGGAGAGGTCAGTCAGCCAGAGCAGGAGCTGGGGATCTTAAAGCCCAGCAGAACCAGCACTGGAGCAGCCTGCCTAGGCAGGGATGGCCAAGATGATCAGGAGCATGGGGATCATCCATGGCAGCCACTGCTTCCACCCCTTCCTGGCTGCTCCTAGGACTCCACTAGACCTGGCAGCAAAGAGATGGAGAGGTCAGTCAGCCAGAGCAGGAGCTGGGGATCTTAAAACCCAGCAGAACCAGCACTGGAGCAGCCTGCCTACGCAGGAGGATGGCCAAGATGATCTCCTTAGATACTTCTGGCTGGGGTCTGGGTTCCAGCCCCTCGCCACCCTGCCAGACAAGCCCCCCAGCTTCCCCTGACCCAAGCCAGCCCCTTATGCCCAGTCCCTGCTTTCCCTATTAACTCTTGAATCTCTGTTGTGCCCTCCAGAATGCACCAAAGCCCTCTGGGGAAGATCCAGGCAGGGAGGAACTGGAGAAGGATCCAGCACACCCTCCAGGCCCCCTCCATTCCCACTGGTGAGTGATGGAGAGAACCGCAGGCTACCAGCAGCCTGCCACTAGCCTCTTCACATGTTCTCTCACCCTGTCTCCAGGAGCCAGAGTTGAGTGAATCTTTGTGGTTAATGAAGGGAACTGGGCTTGGGGCTGCTTTTAAGGGGGAGTTAAGAGAAAAGGCAAGGAAGCCAACAGAAAAGCACCTTTATCAGAGCGGGGGCTACCCCAGAGAAACCAAAGAGAAGCCTGCAGTCAGAGACAGCTATAGGAGGCCCAGCATGCAGCGCTGTCCAGGGTGCTGGGCAGGGAGGCTCACAGAAAACCCAGGCTACCTTGGCCACACCCAGCACCCAGTGCCCTGGCTATGCCAGGAGGAAGGACAAGGCTTGGGGTTCTCCTCTACTCTTAGCTCCTAACTGGAGGGGACCTTACTTAGGTCCTTAGGAGGGGCTCATGAGGAAGCCACCAGGGGCACTCTGTGGAGAGCACTGGCAGGAGAGTCAAGATCTGCTCTGCCCAAACCACTGAGGGACATGTGTGTGTCCAGGCCATGAGTTTTCACTGCCCTGCCCAAGCCAGCCCCACTCCCCTCTGGGCCTGTTTCTCTTCTGTAAAATGAAGAGACCCACTTTATCCACTATCTATACCCGCCCCTGTTTAAAATGGATCAGGACCAGCCCACATTTCCCAGAGGCTTCCTGCCCAATCTAATCCCAGATGGGGAGGGCAGACATAATGTGAAGTGGGTTATATTCTGGCTTGTCTCCTCCCCTCTTTGCCCCTGGCCCCTGTTTCTGCCAGCGGGGACACAGACCAACTCCTCCAGGTGCCCTGGACAGCTGTAAATAAGTAGGAATCCAGGACATTCCTCCCAGTTCTGGTTGAGCCACTTTTTTCCTTCCCCTCTTTTAGCTTTGAACGCCCCTAAAACCCCACTCTCCTCTGGAGGAGGAATGCTGGGGGCTCAGAAGAGGCTGCCGGAAGAAGACTGCTCAACCTCTAGGCTGCAGCAGTACAAGCTGCAGGTGCTGCCACAGGCATTTAAGTGAGTCCCAAACTTCCTACTTGCACCTGGTCATAAGTATTGCCAGGACTTGTTAAAATACAGATTATCAGGCCCAACACCAGACCTCTAGAATCTACAGAAAAGGGCTGGTTATGCTAAGAAAGAGGCAGGTATGGCAACACTGAGTTAGACTCCAGGAGGAACTTCTACTAAAAGGTGATCCTGGAAAGGAGGGTAAGTTTACTCCTCTGGGAATTCCAGGCCCTCAAGGGGAGGCTGGCCACCACAGACCAGGTAAGATTCATTTAATCTGGGTTTTCAAACATGGAGTGGAATAGGGCAGGACAGAAAGATCTGGGGCCCCTGCCCACTTTACCTGATCATCACTTCTTAGAGTTTTGACTGCTGTATGAGAGTAAGATTTTGCCTAACAAGAAAAAAGCTCACAGTTTTGTTTGTTTTTTTTTTTAATCTGAAGAGCTAGACTTTAGAATTTCTGAGTCCTGGTCCTAGGACACCAAGGACCCCTAGGGGTTCAGCACTGAGTGAGGGATTCTTTCTGGTCTGCCCTAAATCCCTGCTGCTGCTGTTGCTATTTCAATCTGTTCCCTCCGGTTGTGTACTCAGAAGTTGGAGAACAAGAGGTCACCTCCTCAACTGAGACTCCTTGGTGGGGGAGGGACATTTAGAAAGGGAAAGGGGGGGGGCTTTGAGCCTGCTGCCAGAGTTCTAGTGCTCTGACCTGCTTTCTAGCTCAGGGGCTTGGGCACAAAGTTTCAAATGGACTCTGCCAGAATGCCTCAAGTTCCCACAGCCATGTCTAGAGGCTGAGCCTGGCAGGGTGGGGCATCCTCCCTGGGTCAGAATTCTGCCTGATCCCCCTGTGAAGCCTGAGATTTGAGATGGTGCCATTTAATATGAAATGTTTCCCTTGATGCTCACTCTACACCAGTCCCAAAACCAGGATTGTGAATAAACCAAAGACCTCTTGGGAGACCCCTCCACCACCACTCCAACCTCCAGCAGCTCCCTCAGGCTAGCTCCAGCCCTACCTGCCCTGCCATGTCCTCCTACAGCAGGGAGTAAGATGGTGGCTCTGCCAACACTAGGTACTGGCCCTACCTTGGTTTCTGGGCTGGGCAGACAAGGGGCAGCATTGAGCTCTACTCTGGGCAGGAGGCCCAGAGTCCCTGCCTGGGCCAAGGGCCAGCTGAATTCAGCAATAGCTGAACCAGGACCCTTTCTCTTGCCAAGTCCAAGGGAAGGGTGCATAGAGGGAAAGATTTAGGACAGAGGAATAAAACAATGCCCCAATACTCACTCTAGGTGCACTGGGACTCATCATTGACCCCTCTGGCCTTTGTGTACCCATCTATAGAATGGGAGCATCACCTCTGTCCTCCTCCCCCCGGGGCTGGTGGGACATTTAAGGTCATGGATGCTGACAGAGCTGAGATCTGAGGAAGGGCAAACTTGCTACAGAGGTCAAGGATGAAAGGCCCTAATGTTCCACTTTTCCTGCTATCATATTTGACAAGTGGTGAGACTGAGGCAGAGAACCCAGAAAGGTTTTGCCTGAGCTCACATGGTGAGTAGCTGTCTTGGGAACCCAGGAGTAGCCTCCCTCTGCAGGTAGATGAGCTGGAGATGCAGGATGATCCAGG
The DNA here is from genome assembly GCA_963574575.1 of Galagoides demidoff. Classification (NCBI taxonomy): domain Eukaryota; kingdom Metazoa; phylum Chordata; class Mammalia; order Primates; family Galagidae; genus Galagoides; species Galagoides demidoff. Next base: position 6,859 of record CAUYQV010001893.1, on the reverse strand, counting down.
CTCCCCAGTCAGGCCCTCCCATTAAATCTAGGGCTCAAGTCCTCAACCAGGAGAGTTGGACTAAAGCAGTGACCTTGCCTACCTGCTGACAATAGAGGAGGAAAGGGGAGCAGTAGGGTCATAGGACTCATCCCAAGGAGATGCCTGCAAATGACAGGTTGCCAGAGGCCAAGATCTCCCACAGCCTCTCTCAGCCTGATTCAGACCCCTGTCCTGGCAGAGGAGGGCCATGGGCTCAGCTGCCTCTTTTTGGCACTAGCTGAAATGGGGACCATGGTGATAATGGACCCCTGGCTGGGCCAGAGCTGACTACCGAGCCAAGCACTTTCTGGGTCTCGGCAGCTCCTGAGACAACCCTCCCTCCTCATCCTGTGGCAGCTGGAGTGAGCTGTGAAAACACAAATTACATGATCTCCCTCCCTCACTCATGACCCTGTAACAATTCCCACTGCCCTCAGAGTAGAATCAGTCTCCCTAGCATGGCCTAAAAAGACCCTGCCTGCGGAGCTTGTTCTGCTGCCCTCTCCCCCCTCCCCCCTTCAGCCACACTGGCCTTCTTTCTGCTCCCTGAGCTCATTCCCACCTCAGGGCCTTTGCACCAGCTGTACCCTTGTCCTAGAATGCTCTTTCCCTAGATCTTTAAAAGACTGCCTCTTCTGCCATTTGAGACTGCTAAGTCTTCAGAAAGGCCCTCTCTGATCACCAGCACTCTACCCCACTCCTCTACAGAGCATCACAGCACCAAGTAGAAGCAAAATTCTCTTTTCTGTTTGTATACTTAGTTTTTGCATCCCCTCACTAGGATGTGAGTTCAGTGTGGGTGGGGACTATGTAATGTTCATGCTGCTTCCCCAGAGCTTAGTTCAATGGCTGGCACACAGTGGGCACTTTCAAATATCCACTGAATGCACAACCTAGAGACTATCGTCATCCCCATTTTTGGCAAAGGTTAAGGGAGGTTGAGGAACATGATCAGAATCACAAAGCTAGAAAGCAGCAAGGCCTATATTCTGCTTGGAATGCTAGGTCATCATAGGGATAATCTTATAGTCCCCTCCTTCCTTGAATCCAAGCAGGGGGCTATGGGAAGTCTAAGAACAGGGCTGCAGGTAGGGGCCTAGCAGGAAGGGATCCAAGGGCCACATGCCCTATGAGATACAGGGGTGAGTGCATGGATGCAGACACCTGTGAGCAAGCATTGGATGAAGGCCTACGCACACTCAGATGGATGTACACTCAGACACAATCACATACCCTAAGACACATGCATACTCAGACACATGAACACATTCACTTAGATACATGCACATTCACACACTCAGATACATGCACACATGCATACTCAGAATCATGCACACACACATTCAGATGCATGCACTCAACTCAGACACATGCATACAATCACACATGCATGCATTCAAACACCTGCATGCATGCACATTCAGACACATACACACACACTCAGACACATGCATACTCACACACTCAAATGCATGCACACATGTATACTCAGACACATGCACACACACTCAGACACTTGCACATACACACATATTCACTCAGACACATGCACACTCACACAGACATATGCACACTCGCACACTCAGATACATGCATACACATGCACACTCAGATGCAGGCACACACACACTCAGACACATGCATATACTCAGACATGTGTAAACACACAGAAGGAATGGGGCAGCTGCTCCTGAGGCTCTCTGCCAGGGTGGTGAAGTGGAGATGAGGAGCCTACAGGCTTAGGGGCAAGATTAAGAGCAGCTAGACCTACATTATCCGGCATCCAGGGCCAAAACCACTCTGCTTTGGGAGAAGCTGTGGACAAAGAAAGCACAACCCAGAGCTTCAACCTGGGGCAGAGGACATGGAAGATGGGTGCCCACACTGACCACAGCCACACACAGTGCAGCAGGGGGGCTGGGTGGGCATGAGAGAGATGGGAGCACAGGCCTCCTTGGCAGAAATGGGAGCACAGGAAGCAGAGTGAAGATGGGGGCCATAGTGCTCAGCACTAAAAGCTAAGCCTCAAGATGTCCAGGAGTGCTTAGAGCCCAGGCTGAGTATGTAGAAAGGACTGGGATCACAGAAAACTGTTTTGGAATGTCAGTATGGTGGCAAAGCTGAGACAACAGCTGTCCTAGGGAGTGGGGCTGGGATCCAGGACACTCAGGTTTTGCCTCTAGTAGGGTAGAGCAGCTCCGACAAATGAAACCTCCTTAGCCTCATGTGCCCATATCCCAACCAGTTCCTAGTCTTCAACCACTTTGAGCATCTGATGGAGCTGTGGCCCCTACCCCAGACAGACTGTCACCTATGAGCTCATTTGAAGTATGTTTGGGGAGTTTCACAGACCCCTAAAGCCCACCCTTGGGCCCTGGGTATGAGCCTTTGGACAACACTCAAGAACCCTCTACTTCTGACACTGGACATTTGGAGAGAGCTCCACAGGACTACGTGGCAAAGAAAGCTAGAAACCTTTCATTCCTGGACCTATTCTCTGTCTCCTGGGAGCCTACCCTGAACATCCCCATTGGCCCACAGCCCTTCCCCCAAATTCCTACTGCACTACCTGGCTTCCCAGGTCCCCCAGATTTTAGCATATAGGCTAGAACCTTTATACATACATACACACACACACACGCATGCATGCAAATACATAAGCAAGATGATCAATGCAAACAGTTGGTATGCAGGAAGTGCTCATAATAAACCCTCACCAGCTGTGCCCCACACCACTGGGGGCCTAGGCTGGCCCAGGCCTGGGTACGCCAAGCCTCCATGGGAATCTGCTGGGCCACTGGCAGCACAGGCAGTAAGGAGTTTCCTGAAAGACCCTTCACACAGCTCACCATGCTCCCCTACAGTTTCTGCCAGCCAAGGGGCCTTATGGTCAAGATCTGTTGCCCCTGAGCTCCAGATCCTTCCCTAGGCCCAGGTCAGAATCCTCAACAGCCCAGGACAATGTGGAAGCGACTTCCACCCAGGAGCCTCAGGAACTTCCCCAACTCCACATTCCAAAGTGACCCCAAACCCTCCTAATCCACATGGTCTTCCTAGCTTGGACCCTTCATGAAACAACAGTTGCCACAGACTGGGATAGTTCAGGACAGTGGGTCAGTGCCCTAACTGCACAGTCAGAAAGACCTGGCTCCAAATTCCAGCTCTGCCACCCACAAGCCCTGTGACTTTGGGAAAACTGCCCACCTCTGTGAGCCTCAGTGGCCTCCTCTGTAAAATAGGGGGTGCTAACAACACCTGTCTCTCAGGGCCACTATGCGGAGCAAAGGAGATGACGTGTGCAGTGCTCAGGGAAGAGTGGTGCCTGCTGCCTCCCAGAAGCTCTTGGGGTGCAGGGCACCTGGATGGCTGCTCCCTAGCAGTGGGATGCCCAGGAGAACACACAGCACAGGTCATTCAGAGGGTGCTTAGTGGACATTTGCCCTTGACATCTGTCAGAGTGGGTTCTGAGGCAAGGGCTTCACAGAACCAACCTGAGAGTGGAGGCAGATGAGACTTCTGTGGAAGCCAAAGAAGACACCCCTTCCCTTTCCAAAGGCCTCCCTCCCCTAAACACATTCCCACCCAAGGCCAGGCTCACTCCTATCTTTCCATCTCAAGTCACCAGGACCAGGAACTTGGGCCTCACTTAAAGGTACCCACCCTCTACAGGTGGTGCTAATTTGGGGATATAAACAAGCCAAGCACCCCCTGCTTTCCTTCTCTGGATTTGGCCACCAGGGAACCAGCCTTTGCCTTGGGTTGTGGGTGTCTCTCTTTTCTTATGGTCAGGCAGACAGCGATCCCAGGGCTGGTTGTGCATTTGCATCTAATGTGCATGTGCCCCACAGCCTTCTGGGATTCTCAGGGGCCCTTAGGCCTCTCTCCACAAAGGTCATTCCTGGACATCTCCCAGCTTGCTTCTCTCCCCAACACCCTGGCCAATCTGCATCCTCATTTGCCTATCATTTGCATACATCTGCATGCTCATTTGGAAAGCCCTTAACTAATGAAATCCACAATGACTGCTGTCAAATTTCAAATCATGTTTACAGCTGGTGACTCTACCTCCAACTGACTTCCCTGCAGGGTGACCCTTAGTTATCTGGAACCACAAAGGACTAGGCCAGTGGTTCTCAACCTTCCTAATGCCACAGCCCTTTAATATAGTTCCTGTGGGTGGCAACCCACAGGTTGAGAACCGCTGGACTAGGCTGTCCTGGTTAAGGGAGTCCACTGCCAGACGGACCTTTGCTCTGCTTTCCTCAAACTTCAGATGGCATTTGGACTCACCTGGCTACTAAAGCCCACATTTGACCCATACTTCTGTGAGCTGAGATTCAAATTCTGAATGCTACAATGGACTGACCAAGTGCAAGTCCTCCAAGCTGGCCCTGCCTCAGCTAAAATGCCTAGGCAGGGGCAGGCCGGAGGGTGCCAAGACAGCTCAGTCTCAGAACAGTTTCAGCAGTCTGCTTCAACAGCCAAGAGAGATAAACCAAGAAATTTCATCCTCCCTTCTCTCTGCCTAATTTTCACATAACCTATAGCCTAGGTCCTAAGGTTCTCTATCCACACCCCCCAAGCCCTTTCCCTGACTACTCCCTCCCTGTGGCCTCCTCCCACCTCCCCCTAAGCTCTATGTAGCTCCTCTCACCTCCTCCCTTACAGAGTCCTCTCATCCCTCCCTCCTTCCTCTTCCCCATCATTTCCTGTCTCTGCTTTAGAACTTCAGCTCAGGGTCTGATGAGGGCTGTGACCTCCCTGATGAAAAAACACCAGCATGTGCTACAAAGTGAGCCAGTATGAAAGGACTATGCTGAGCCATTCCACTATCACCTCCTCTCTCATCCATAGCCACTGAAGTGAGACCCTGGCACTGGTAAAGCCTCACTCCTTCACGGGCAGTATACAGGGCAGGAGAGAAAGAGGGGAGTCCAGAGTGACACCAATGTTTGGGCCCTGAGCAACAGCAGGACACAGTTGCCACTTCTTGGAAGGGGAAGCTTAGGTGGAGCAGATCTGAGAAGGAAGATCAGGAGCTCAGCTTTGGACTAGTTGAGTTTGAAGTGTTCAATAGCTATGAAAGTTGAGGTGCTGGGGAGATGAATGGAGCTCAAGAGAAATGGTGAAACTTGGTATTTAAACTAGGGGGCTGGAAGCACATATGTAGTACTTCGAGCCCCAGGGCTAGATATCATTAGTATGAAGAATGTAGATGAGGAAAAGAAGCTGTGCAGGTCTGGTCCTGGGGCACCTGATGTCAAGAGGTGAGGGGAAAAAAGAAACCAGCAAAGAAGGCTGCCCATGAAGGAGTGAGACTTTACCAGTGCCAGGGTCTCACTTCAGTGGCTATGGATGAAATGGAGCAGCCCACAAGGTCAAAGAAGAATAGGAGAATGGGTGGCTTAGAAGTCAAGGAAAGTATTTCAAAGAAGAAGGAAAATTAATACATCAAACATTGCAGACAAGACTGAGAACTGGCCATTGGGTGTTACAACAGGAAGATTACTAGTGAGCTTGAGGAGAGTGGTCAGTGGAATGGAGGGGGTGAAAGCCCAATCAGAATGGACTCAAGAGTGGGAGGAGAAGACAAGAGGACAGTTTTTCTAGACAACTCTGCTGGGGAATTTCTCTGTAAAGGATGGGAGAGATGCAATGGTAGCCAGCTGGAGAACAATGATCTAGTGGAAAGGAGGAAACAATGATAGAGGAGGGGACACCTCAAGCAGGCACAAAGGGATGGAATCTAATGCACAAGCAGAGGGGTGGCCTTAACCAAAAGCAGGGACACTTCACCCACAGGCACAGGACGAAGCAGAGCAGTGGGTGCAGAGGCTGATAGGTGAGTGTGGCTCTGGGAGCTGAGGAAGTTCTGACTGCTTCTACTTTCTCAGAGGTTGTCACCTGAAAGGGAGAAAGGGACAGGAGAGGCTGGGGCTTGCAGGTAGAAGAGTGAGTGTGAAAGAGTCTTCCAGCTTTAGGACCCACCTGAAGTTCACGGAGTTGGACTTAAAGTGAGAGCAGTCATGGTAGTGATTTTTTTCAGCCTCATTCGGTCACACGGATATAACTGTGGAGAAGGCCAGGTATGGGCTTTAACCAGCGTTAGGGTTTTGCCAAGTATGTGTCAAAATGAGATAGGGGAGTTGGAGGCTGCAAGGGAAGGATTATCCTGCCTTTTTTATCCTGCTCAGGCCCCACCCCTGCTGGTGCCTAGAACCCACCATACATTCCCTGAAGTGGGCTGTGTGTGGCCCCTTCTCTGTTCTGGTCTCACAATGAGCTCCTGAGAGATGGCCACAGGTGGTCACCCACACCTGGGGAAATGAGCTTCCCATACACTATTCCTCTGATCCAGAAAGCACCTCAGACCTCATACACGCAATCCTGAGTCCTGCATTACCCTTCCTGAGCCACCGCATAAGCTCTTCCTTCCCACTCTCCCATTTCTAGTCAGACACAAGGGCCTGTCCATTCTGCCTCCTAAGTCTCTCCTAACTTCCCTTCTCTCCATCCTCCACCACCAACAGCACAGTCTCAACAGGGCCACCAAACTACACAACTCCATTCTGTCAGCAAATCCCTCTGTACACCCATGCAGCCCCCAACACTCTCCCCTCCCCAACTCCCTTACCAGCCCCAGTTCCTGGCATCTTGCACTAGACTCCATCATAGCCTCTTGACTGGTCTCATTTTCTTTTTTTTTTTTTTTGAGACGGAGCCTCAAGCTATCCCCCTGGATAGAGTGCCATGGCATCACAGCTCATAGCAACCTCCAACTCCTGGGCTCAAGCGAGTCTCCTGCCTCCACCTCCCAAGTAGCTGGGACCACAGGCGC
>CAUYQV010001890.1:0-16471 GCA_963574575.1 Galagoides demidoff | reverse complement strand
GGGTGGATGGATGAGTGAGTGGATCAATGGATGGACAAATGGTAGGTGGGTAGATAGGTACATGGGTAAATGAGAGAAAAGGCAGGTGAGACATAAGACATAAGAAATTCCAACTCTTTTTCTCTCAATAATTTTAAGAAGACAGTCTCCATTTGGTGCCAGAAAACCCTTAACGCTTCTTTAACTCATGAATCTTTCTCTTAAATAAAGAACAAACAGCCTTTGGCAGGCAACAGTATCTAACTGCAGTTTAATGGCCTTCTTTTGTAGTTGTTTCCATTGAATTTATTGTTCTGGTTTACCATCAATTTACGGTATGTCATTCTGGCTTTCCATATATAGGGAGTTTAACAGGTCCTTTCAAAAACATTTTTAAAGGGAGATACTTTAAAAAAAAAGTTATGTCAATAATAAAATAGCAAGTGAGTATGATTAAAAATCTGTGAAGGAGTAAGAAGACTCTGTGAACATGGCTAAAATAATAAAGGGTTCAATGCCTGAGGTCTGGAGCTCAGGCCTTCCCCACATGTCACAGACGTGTGGCAGGCCCAGAGGAGTCCAGAGACTAGCCCAGAGATCCACCAACTTTTTCTGTCAAGAGTCAGACAGGAACTATCTCAGTCTGTGCAGGGCCTATGATCTCTGTTGCATATTCTTCATTTTGTTTTCTGCTTGTTCTGTTTTGACAGCTCTTTAAAAACAACAGCAACAAAACTATTCTTAGCTTAGCGTCTGTATAGGGGCTGGATCTGTCCCATAGGGATGAGTCCATAGCCCTTCAGCAAAGGAGAGACAGAGCTGCATGGGTGCTGGTCCAGCACTGGTTCCATTGGTCCTATCCTGGTCCAGCACTGGTTCCATTGGCCCTACCCTGGTCCAGCACTGGTTCCCTGCCACAAGCTGTCTCCTGTCCCCATGTTGGGGGCTGGGGGTCACCTTACCTTGTAAGCTGTGGTCCATGGGGAAGTGCTTAGTCTCTTCAAAAGCTCTGCCCATGACTGACCCCTTGAGGAGTGCATTGATGGAGTCCACCTGGGCAGCAAGAGGCGCTGGCTCAGTCTGGGCCTCACGGCCCTCCAGACTGCAAGGCCCTGTGACACATGGCCCCTGCTCCAGCCCCTGGGTCACAGGATCTCACTAGAGGTGACAGGAGGAACCAAAGGTCATACCAGGGGTTGGGCAAAGATCCCACCTGGTTAAAGAGATGCTCCAGGCAGCCGTGAAGCTTGTCTTGCTTGTCCGATGGGATCCGCATGTCACACGGCAGCTCATCTCCTAGTGGGAGGGAGAAGCGTGGCCATCAGCCATCCCTGTACCCCGTCATACCTCCTAACCTTTTCAGAAAGGCACTGCAGCTCCAGAGCTCTATACGCACAGGGGATCTGCAGTCTGAAGACCTAGATCCTGGCTGGGAGTTGCCCAACCTCTCTGGGCCTCAGTTTCTTCACGTGCAAAATAGGCAACAAGCACTCAGGCATTACAAGACTGTAAGGCACCATTACTACTGATGATAGATTCAGATTTACTTCTAAGTACTGCATTTGAACTGTTTTGTGTTCTTTAGGCTTTTGGCTTGAGGATGTGTCTTTTTTTTTTTTTGAGACAGAATCTCACTATGTCACTCCCAGTAGAGGGAGTAGAGGGCTGTGGCATCATAGCTTATAGCAACCTCAAACTCTCAGGTTTAAGCAATTCTCTTGCCTCAGCCTCCTGAGTAGCTGGAACTACAGGCGCCCACCACAACACCCGGCTATTTTTTGGTTGCACTTGTTGTTTGGCAGGCCCGGGCCAGGTTCAAACCCTCCAGCTTCGGTATATGTGGCCGGCACCCTATTCACTGAGCTACAGGTGCTGAACCAAGGATGTGTCCTTTTTTACAGAAACCATCAGGTGGCCCTGTTGTCAGTGATGTCAAGGCACATCATATGTGATCATACACAATCATACAGAATTGCATGATGCCTGGTTTTCTTTGTTCCATGACCATGACATTCAGAGAGACTGCCAGCTCCCTGAGGGGTGGGGACCTTTGTTTTTAACCTCTGCTGTGTTCCCAGCACATAACAGGTGCTCAGTAAATATTTGCTAAATGAATGGATGGAAGGACGTAAAGTATAATACTATGTAATGTAGTACAAAACAAGGTAACGTAGAGTCAAACGTAATAAAATAAAACAAAATTGTCGCCAAGGAGCCACTCTCCCAGAACACAAGCCACTCCACTCACCAGACCCCATCTCATCACTGCCCAGGTAGGAGCTGTTACTTCTCACGCTGGTGTAGGACAAGACTGAGTCCCGATTGCTGTTACACTCACTGCAAAGGGACCAAGAGAGTGGATCAAGTCACCTCAGCTCATGCCCTCAGGACACAGCACAGGGAACCCACATCCTGGCGGGTAGACAAAACTGCTGGGTCCTCAGGTGGACATGACATCCAGCCCAGAGAGGTTACCAAGGGCCAGCCACAATGCCAAAGCCCAGGAAGGCTGGTCTGGTCAGTTCCCCATGTCTGAGGGTGAGAACCCATTCCCAGGATCTAGCACAGAAGCACAGGCACAGAGAGGCCAGTGAATCATTTTCATTCAGGTGACACCCTGTGCAGAGTCCCCAGTACTGCATGTGGGACACACCTGCACCTACCACATTTGACCACTCGGCTCCATCTTCTGTGTCCCCAGCCTGGAAACCTCATGAAGACAGAGGCTACACACCTGATTTGCTCTGTCTCAAGAACTCAAAAGGTCCAGGCCATCAAAAACCACAATCCTAAAATCCCTGCCTTCACCTGTTTGACAATTAAAGGAAGACCTAAAAATGTAAGAATGACAACCCAGATAGAGGGAGAAATCACAGACTGCAGACACAGAGCCCTCGTGCCAGAATGTCTTGTTATAAAGACACAAAGGAAGCTGGGAACGATGGACCAGTTAAATCCTTCAAAGAATGAAAGAGTATCAGCTCTGGGAGGACTGGGGTAAGGGTCTGTCTTGTGAAATTGTACCAGTTCTGTTTTTTGTTCACAAACAAACAAAGCGCCCCTCTAAGATTCTACTGTAACTACGACAGTCACATATTTATACGTAACATACATTGACTTACTACCTGGCTTACTACAGGAAACTGAGTTGTAGTCTATTTACCTAATTAGGATCTCCGTGATCTTGCTATATAATTAACTGGTAGAAAAACAATTCAGATCCTATCAGAGTTAGGAGGGGGAAATAATGCTCTTCCTCCTTAGATCAAATTTAAGAAACAAGTGTTTGCTGCAGAAAACACATCTTATGTTGAGTTTTAAATACACCACGGAATCTTGGCCTCTTCTTCAACAGTATGTGCAGAGTGATACCAACGCAGAATGAGGCTGTCCACGTGCAGTGGCCCTGAAACATCAGCTTTGGGGCAGGGGAGCCCAGGGATGTTCTGGGATGTGCTTGGGGCCTCACCTAATGACCCAGAACCACACTGTTAGCAACAGCACTGTGATCCCACTGACTCTCCCAGTCCGTGGCCTCAGCCATCCTGCTGGCCATGGGCACCAACTCCGGGCTACCCTCGGCTGCGCCCACCTGTAGGAGTCGCGGTAGCTCATGGTGTCATGGCCCGAGTCCTCCTGGTCCTCCTCGGACACCTTGAAGCACACTTTCTTGCTGCCCCCATGGTCAGTCCTGTCCATCTCGTTCTCTTCACTGACCAGTGGGGAGGAAGAGGCCTCCTCAGCCAAAGGTGGATCACAGGACCCCCCTGAGGTTGGCTCCGTGATGGTGGACAGCAGCCTGCAGGGAGCAAACACCTTGAAGTCAAAGATACGGGCTGGCCCTGTGTCCCTTCCTTGCAAATCTTGCCAGCAACTGCAGGAGCACAGCACAGCCCATCCTGCTATGGGCAGGGACATGCTCAGCTTCTTATTACTTGGCCAAATTGCGTGAGGCTCTACGCACAGAACATGAGCTGGGAATCTCCATCTATAAAGGCCCTGAATGCAAACCTTTTCGGTCATACGGTCTCAGTTACAACTTTATGACCCTGTGTCATAGCAAACCAGCATGGCTGTGTTCCAATAAAACTTTAAAAAACAAAAAAAGTAGGCTAGATTTGGCCAATGGGCCACATTGAGAGTAATTAAGAGCACTAGGGTTTGAAGCCAGACTCCAGAGACAAATCCTGATACTGCTATTTCCTAGCTCAGAGACCCAAAGAAAATTATTTAAAGTCTCTGAGACTTAGTTTCCTCATCTATTAAACGGGGTCATATCAACATCTACATCCTAAGCTTCTATGAAGATTCAGACAGTTAAAATACGGTGAATAGTCAGAACAGTGTCTGGTGCTTTCTAAGTGGTTAATAAACCCTGGCTAGATGTAATCCTACCACGTCTCAGTATCACAATGAGCCCCATTTTTCAGATGAGGAAACCAAGGCTCAGACAGGTTAAATAACCTACCCAAGGTCACACAGCTGCTAAGTGGTAAGGTTAGGATTTAAACTCAGACCTCCTGCCTCCACAGCCTACATTTTTTTTCCCTTATCTTGGAAATTTTCCATCATACATAAAAGTAGAGAGATGAGTATGATGGACCCGAGGTAATTAGCAGCCAACTTTGACACCTGCAACTCAGGGTCTACCTCATTCCCTCAATTTTTTCCACAGCTTTATCTTTCCCTGGGGTATTTAAAACAAGTCTAAGACAATATAATACTGCCCTTATATGTTTCCACATATGTCTCTCACACATAAAGGCTTTCTTTTAAGCCAATGGCTCCAGCTGGGGGCAACTGTGTCCCCCAGGAAACGAGCAGCTCTGTCCAGAGACACTCACTTGTCCCAGCTGCAGGGGAATGTCACTACTGGCATGTTGAAGGTAGAGACCCAGACTGCTAAACGCCCTCCAGTGCACGGGACAGCCCCACAGCAAAGAATGCTCTGGCCCAAGATATCCACAGCGTCAGGGCCAAGAAACCCTTTTAAACATAACCACACTGCTCTCACAGGGCCCAGCAAAGCTAGTAATTCCTGAATATCATCTAGGACCTGGCTTGCTGTTCAGCTGACCCTGACTGTCTCAAAAAATGTCTCCTCAGCAGTTGGCATGGAGGTCCCTACCGAGGGCCAGAAGCTGCACTGGCCAATGTGTCTCACGGGGTCTCTTTGATTTCCAGCAGGCCCTCCTTCTCCCAGGCCTGCTTCCTCCCTGCCATTCAGTAGCTGCAGAAATTGGGTCATTTGTCACCCCGACTCACCCACTCTCTGGATTTGGCCAAATGCATCTCCGGGGTGCCTGTTAACCATTCTGTATCCCCCACATCTACAGCTGAATAGCAAGTAGGGAGATCTGGAGCCTTCATGAAATGACAGCTCTGTTTCTGTCGCCAGAGCACTTGTGGGCAGTGCTACATGTGCATCCCGTTGCATCACAGCCCAGTGGACAGTGTGCCTCGCTGTCCTCTGCCACATAAAATTTCTAAAGTTTTACAGATAGCTTTAGCCTCACCAAAGATCACTGCCTATATCCATTATTTCGTTAACACAGCAGCTCGCAATCAGGGGTTTTGTTCCCCGGGGGCAGATGGCAGTATCTGAAGACATTTTTGGTTACTACAACTGGGGTGGAGCTGCAAATGGCACCTAGTGGGGAGAGGAGAAGATATTGCCAAGTACCCTACAATGACAGGACAGTGCCCACTACAAAGAACTATCCCACCTAAATGTCAACAGAGCAGAGGTGGAGAAAGCCTGCCCCCCGCCTCCGGGGTCAGGGCTCACCTATTAATCTGCGTGACGTATTGCTTCATCTCCTTCAGGGCCACATCCAACTTGGTGAAGAGCTGCAGATAAGCATCCTGGATCTCACGGTCCTCCTGCCTGAGCAAAAAGCTCAAGCCCCGGTCCTCCTGGCCCAGGGCCCCATTGGCTTGTCCAAAGACACTGTCATTGACACCCTGGCCTTGGGGGTCCCCATCTGCAGCAGGCAAACACTTCCAGGATGGTGCCGCCATGGTGGTGATGCAGTGCTGGTTGTAGGACATGGGGTTCAGGTGGCCTATGGTAGAGGAAGGGACAGTTCACTCAGAAACTGCCCCAGAAAAAACCCACTTGCCCTTTGGGCAGAGAAATGTAAACCCATTTCAAGGATCCCAGTGAATGAGGATATTTTGTGTTTTAAATACTCTTAACCCATTAGGCTACTTCGAGAAGGATGTTTCAGTCTGGTGCTAATACACTTTAAAGTACTGGGATCGTTTTCCTGCCTGGAGTGTAGATGAGATGCTAGAACTCCAGCTCACACTCTACTGTGAGTCATCCTGAAGGCTCGGAGCAACCTCTAAAGATGATGGCCCAGAAAGACAAAAGGAATCCAGATCCCTGATGACTACAGAGCTGCCACTGCAGCCTGGACCGCCAACCTTCCGACATCTTCTGTTTTACTATCGCGGGTACAAGATCTGAACCCAATATCTAACAGATGCAGGCAGGTACCTTGGTCTGGGTCAAGGCCGATGAGGGAGGGTTTGCGGCCGAAGCGGATGCTGAAGGACCTGCCAACTGAGGGGGTGGTTTTGGGGTAGGACACTTCCATGAGGTTGATGTGGCAATTGGTGGGGCAGAAGTCCAGGCCACACAGTGGATGGGGCTCCAGGGGGGCTTGTTTAAAGGGTGGGCTGACCCTGCTCTTCAGCTGGGCTGCAAACTGGGAAAGGCAGAAGACACAGTCAGAGGTCAAGGACTGGACATTTGGGCCCCCCCCCTCAGAACCCACTTTACCCTGGCCTGGGCCAGACACCCCACAACTGGACAGTAGCTGCACAGGGACAAGTGCCTTGCCCTGCACTGCCTTTCACTGGGTCCAAATTTCAGGGGTGAACTGGAGGAAGCTGAGGCCTCTGAGATCTAGCCCTCATTCATTACTCTGTTTTGGCTGCACCTGAGCTACCCTTAAAACCTGTCTCTCCCACCCACCCCCCCATCATGAAGTTCAGGTGGGGCTGCTTCCCCACCCCCACAGTGACTAGCCAAGCCAGTAAGAAATTCCTTCCAGTTAGTTTTTTACTGGAGATACAAGGACTAGAGATAATAGTGGCTGTCCTGTCACCACAGGAGAAGGGCTTGCCTGAGAGTGAAGCCAACACAAAGGGAAACCAAAGTCAGGAGACAAAGAGGCCACATTCTTGTGATATGTGATACCCGTTTAAGCACCTGGATACAACCATGCCTGAAGTTCACCTCTCACTTTTCAGTAATATAAACCAGTAAATTATTGAAGCTACACGGAAGACCTGGGGTTTGACATTAACAACCAAAACATCCCAGACTGAGACCCTACGTCTGGGAGCCCCTGGCAGAGACCCTGTAGGGAACAGGTACCTCCTGGTAGCAGGCAATCCTCTGGCCAATGCTCTCCAGCTTGGTGTCACAGATGTTGAGGAACTCGTAGTGGGGCATGGTCACAATAGCACTGCTCAGGGCCATGAGCCGCCCACAGTTCTGCACGAACACACTGTCGTCGGCAGCAAAGGCCTCAAGGATCTATAGAAACATTATCAGCTCCTGAGCTCTCCCTGTGTGCCAGGGAGAGTCTTTGGTGGTTTTCCTGTAGTGACTCCTATATGCCTGGTAACACTCCCGTGAGGTCAGGTCTATCACTGGCCCATTTTGTAGATGAATGAGCTGAAGCTAAAGGAACAAGTAACTCTCCTCAGTCCCATGGCTGTCTTGGTGAAACAAGAACTGGAATTCAGGGCTCTAGGCTGTCCTGAGGAAAACTGGTATCAGGCTTCCCCAACTCAAGTTCTCCCCCTATCTCTGGTCAGAGAAACTGCTCCCCACGCCCCAAGGCTGGGCAGGACAGGGTGGTCCCCAGTGAGACCTTGGCAGTGAGGCCGAAACAGCCACGGGGTTCCACGATCTTCTCCAGCGCGTGGCACTTGACGCCCGCTGTGCTCACGTACTCATACACCACACCATGCTCCAGGTGCACGTTGTCTACCGTCAGGCTGACCACGGGGCCGTCCTCATGCAGGCTCAGCTGGGGACCCAGGGACAGCAGAGGGAAGGCTGGAAGCCAAAGAAGCCGATGACACTGAGAGGCGGGGCACCACTCCACGGCCAGCCAGGCCCTGCCGCCAGCACAGCTGACTGCTCATGCTTGACAGATGGGGAACCGAAGCCCATCCTGCACTCTGTTTCTGCCAGCTCACTGTCACTCACCCTTACCCTAGAAGATTTTCCCTCTAGGAATCAACTCCTAGAGCTGCCCCATGCTCAGTCTCCCCCCGCCCCGATGCCTAGTTCCAGCCCGGAGACCCAGGCCTGTCTAATCAGCATATTCTAGTCCTCCTTCCACAGTGCCTGGTTCAAGATCAAGTATGTGACCAGAGCTGGGTCAGTGAGAGTCAGGTCTGGGATTTCTGTTGGATCTAGAAAGAGGAGACATCCTCTTGTTCAACTGGATTCCAAGCTGCCAGAGTAGAACTGGAGGGAGGGAGCGGGTCGGGGGAGACTTCTACCAACGCGAGGCATTGGATCAAGCTGGACCTGAAGTTCACTTAACCCCAGTCTGATTTTTCAATTTGCTGAGCCAGTGTTTTTTATGTAACCCTGGTTAACATAGGCCCAGGGACACTAAGTGACTCCTCAAAGGCCACACGGCTAGGCAATGACATGCCTAGGAAACAGACGCTTTATCAGAGTGAACTACTTTCCTTCCTGCCTGTCCAAAGAGCCCCTGCCCACACACACTCCCTCTCCCCTCACCCTCATGTCACGCCACCATCTTTCAGTTTTCTGGTTCCTTTGCTCATTGTCTGTCTCCGCACCTGTCTACCTGGTTCACTTTGTATCCCCAGCTCCCAGCACAGGGCCTGGCGTGCAGTAGGTCATCCATTTGTTGGAAAGAGGAGCAGGGTCTGCCACCTCCTCCCCGTGTGGCTTACCATCATTATTAGGAGTTGCCCGTGTGCCCGGGGAAGGAGCCCACAGCCCTTTGCTCTTAGAGGGGCATAAACTGGACTCAGAGTTGACAGCTGGCTTCTCCCTCCCACCACCAGCTGTCCCCTTGTGGATCCTGCTGCTGGGCCACATGTGTTTCAGTGGTGTGAGGACAGCTCCCCAGACAGCCCTGCAAATCCTGGCCCTTTGCTGACCACTGAAGTTACCAGCAAGGAGCCCAGAGCTGCTGGGCACGGAGGCATCCAGAGCCTCTAGCACTAAGGAAGTAAACTTCTGTTCTTTATAAATTCCCCAGTCTGTGGTGTTCTGTAACAGCAGATGACATTAAGGGTGTGAATCAGCTGACTTTAAGAGGAGAGTAACCTAGATTTCTTAGGTGGTCCAACATAATCACAAAGGTTCCTTAAATGGGAAATCTCAGTTGACAGGCAGAATCAGAGACGGCAGTGCAAGGAGGTCTCAGGCCGGTAGCACTGAGGCCCTCGGTCAGCAGAGGAGCCACAAGCCAAGGAATGCAGGTAAACTGATTCTCCCTGAGAGCCCCAGAAAGGAATGCAGCCCTGCAGACACCCTGGTTTTGACACTTATTTCAGACTTCTGACTTCCAGAAATGTAAAGTAATAATCACGTGTTGTTTTAAGCCACTAGGTTTGTGGTACTTTGTTACAGCAACCACAGAACTGGCAGCAAGATGCCCTGGCCACAGGGGAGCAAGTGGGCAAAGGAGAGGATACAGCCCCGCTGACCGCTCCCCCGCCTATTACCTGCATCAGGCTGGTCTTCCTCCCCGGTGCCCTCGCCCTCCTCACCAGGGGCTTCCTGGCTGGCTCGGGCCTCCTGGGCGTCCTCGTGGGTGCGGTAGATCCACTGACATAGGCCCTGTGGGGGGCAGGGCATGAGGAGCAGCCACAACGCCCACATGCCTGGCACAGAGCAAGTGCCCACTGAACACTTACTGAGTGAAACAGTGAATGAATTGATGAGTGAATACCACCCTCCACCAGGTCCCTGGCCCCTGACTATTTGTCCAACACACCTATGTGGTAAAAAGAAGGAGACTTATCATACCCATTTCACAACTGTGAAAAACAAGGCCATAAGGGACCACAGTCCAGCTCCTGCAGCCCAGGCAGGCAGCCCTGCCCTGCCACAGTCCATGGGTAGCTGTAAGCTTCTCCCCTATAACAGAGGGCTGCCCTGGGCACCCAGCCCCACACAGCAGGACTTCCCTGATCCCCAAGGCTCACCAAGGCCTCTTCTCCTCGACTCCGGAAGGCCTGAAAGTGCTCCAGAACCTCGGGGGCACCATCGTTCATCACATTGTTGCCATTGACCTTCAGGATGCACTGACCAGCACAGAGCCCTGCAGCCACAGCCTCTGAGCCTAAGGGGCACAAGAGTAATGAAGGCTAGAGGCCAGGCCAAGAGGGTGTGGAGCAGCAGCAGGCAAGGGCAGGCAGCCAGCTGAACACTGCCCACTCGCACTACCCCAACCCCCACAGACACACACCCTGAGACCCCACCCTGCAGCTGGCCTCTGACCCACTCCAGTGGGCAGAACAGAAATTGATATTTTGCAGAAGAAGAAACTGAGGCTGAGGGAAGCAGCAGCTAGACCAAGGTCACGTAGCAAAGCCAGGTCCATTTCACTCTAGAGTTCTGTCTCCTTTAAAGTCCTGCAAGAACCTTGTGATACCAGACCAGGATCCACCCCATTTGGCAGAGGGGCAACAGGGACACAGAGACAAAGTAATTCTCTCAGGGTCACACAGCTGGGAGAAACCAGCATTCAGACCAGGTCAACCAGACTCTAAGTGCTCATTTTCTCAGCAGTTCCACAGTTCCCAGACTGTAGGTCTTAGACCCCAGTGGGGACTGTGGTTAATGCAAACAAATGCCAGGCTTTGCCTGCATATAGGAGAGTATCAGGCCTGTATGGTGTGATGGTGACAAGTACAGGCCCTGGACCCTAGGGACTTGGCTTCAAAACCAGGCTGTGCCACAGACCAACCCTGCAACCTTCAGCAAGTTCATTAACCCCTTCAGGCCTCAGTTTTTCATCTGTAAAATGGAGACACTAGTAATACCAATTCAAAGGGTCCTGAGAGATACAGTGAGTTAACACACATAAAGCACTTAGCACCACAGCTGGCACTTAGTACATGCTCAAGAAATATCAGCTGTTTTATTATTTTTGCCTGGTTCACCTACGAATACCTGTTACTCCCTATAAACATCTCCTTGGGTGCTCCAAGGCTGGGTTTCTCACCAAGGCACTCCTCACATTATGGGCCCGGAAAGTCTTTGTTATTCTTTGGGGCTGTCCTGCACATTGTAGGGCATTTAGCAGCCTCTCTGGTCTACCCTAAATGTTTCCAGACAGTGCTAGATGTCCTTTGTGTATGTGTGTGTGGAGGCGGGGGTACAAAATGGTCCCCAGTTGAGAGCTACTACTTTAAGAATAAATAAAATTAAAATCCACTTTGATGGTGAGCACAGGGGCTCACAACTGTAATCCTAGCACTCTGGGAGAATAAGGTGGGTGGTAGGTGGACTGCCTGAGCTAATAGGTTCGAGACCAGCCTGAGCAAGAGCAAGACCCCATCCCTAAAAAATAACCAGGTATTGTGGCAGGTGCCTGTAGCCCCAGCTGAGGCAAGAGAGGCTGAGGCAAGAGAATTGCCTGAGCCCAGGAGTTTGAGGTTCCTGTGAGTTATGACACCATGGCCCTCTCTCAAGGGCAACAGTGGGCTCAGCGCCTATGGCTCAAGTGGCTAAGGCGCCAGCTATATACACCAAGGGGGCAGGTTCGAATCCAGCCCGGGCCCACCGGACAACAATGATGGCTACAACCAAAAAATAACCAGGTGTTATGGTGGGCGCCTGTGGTCCCAGCTACTTGGAAGGCAGAGGCAGGAGACTCTCTTGATCCCAGGAGTTGGAGGTTGCTGTGAGCTGTGATGCCACAGCATTCTACCCAGGGAGACAGCCTGAGGCTCTGTCTCAAAAAAAAAGGGCAAAAGTGAGACTCTGTCTCAAATAAATAAGTAAATAAAATTCACTTTGAAAAATTATCAAATTCTTAGTACATTTCTGTCATAATATGCATTTTCACAGTCAACAGATATTAAATATACAGCTACGATTGTAAAAATAGATGGATCAATGATGATCAATGTCCCTAAGGAGACATTTAGCAGCAAAAATGTTTGGTGGGCCCAGCATTGCAGACCTACTTGGCTTTATCTTTGAGACAGAGTGACACCATAAATGTCGTGCAAGGAAAAGGCAATGCAGAAAACAGGTCTCAAACTGGTGGGCTGTGGGCTAGATCAGGACACAAAAGTGTTTTTGGAGGGGGCCCAAATTCACATTACTGGCTTCTCTTAGAAAATCAACTCCGGCAAGAGTGGATTCACATCACTATGTGGCAATAATGAACCTGAGAAGAAGAGCAAATGTACCTTGTAGAGTGAACATACATTTTTTTTCCTCGCCATAGTCCTCACCACTCCCTACTGTCTTCCACTCAGATCACTACACCCATTTGCAACCTGCCTGACTCCAACGGCCATTTGTATTTGGAAGTCTTGGCACCAGGCAAAGAAGATAAGTGTTAATAGTGTGCTATCAGTAGTGATAATGGCTCTGAACTCCTACCACACAGACAGACCTGCCTCCCAAAGCTTCCCTCTCTTGTGTGCTAGGCTCCCACTCACCTCTCCCCACAGCATAGACATATGGTGGGGCAGCTCCACGGATCTGGAAGCACAGTGCCTCTGGATGGTCGGGGACTCTGACAATCCTGTACCAGGCAGAAGTAGCAGGGAAAGGCCATAAGGAAAAGCAGCATTGCTCCTACTCACCGAGGGGGCCAACTTGGGGAGCCCCCTCCCCAAGATTTTGGGGAAATCTAGTCCATATTAGTAGCAGCACCAGGCATTCCAGCTCCTAAATATATAGAGACACATCAGGCAAGCACAGCCCACTGCACCAGGATCTCTGATTAATCACAACCAGCCAGTCACCTCTGGAGCTTCAGTCTATGCACAGAAATTCCAGACCACCCTCCTCCATGGTTCTCCTGTCCTAAGGGCTTTTTGGTGGCCAGACCAGCACTTCTGCCAGTCAGTAATTCATTCAACAAGCACAGAGGAGCGATGAGAATGGTGCTGACCCTAGAAACACACCCACACAGAGGCCCTGGGCACACACGGTGACAGCCCAGGTGTCTGCCATCTGTGGGTAGCCCCAGGCAGGGAAGCAGCACCTGTTGGGGGGTGTACCCAGAGTCATGTCCAGGGCCTGTCCCCATGCTGTGTAGCCAGTCCGCTGACTCTCCCATTCCCACCTGCCAGATTAAGCCGCCCTGGGAGCCTATCCTCAAACGCCAGGTGTTTCTGGGACTTTAAGCACATACGTTCCACCCTGGTGACTTCTGACGCTTCCATAAACCAACCAAACTACCAGTCATATTTTCCCTCAATCACCTTGTCGTTTTACTGAAATAATCTCATTTAAAATCTTCCATCACTCCCATCAATAGAACATTTGCCTTAAGTAAAAGGGAGTATTGCAAAACCAAATGCATAATTTTTTAAATAGAAAATGCCTCCTCTGGACCCATCAATCCACTTCTCTCCATGCTGGACCCCGCCACCAGCCTCCTCACCTCTCCCTACCTCCACCACGGCCCCAGACCATCAGTCTCCTCTTACAGCTAGAAGGCTTCTGCCAGAGCCTCCCAGCGGGCTCCACTGGCCCCCGCCATAGGCATGAGGTCCCCCAGGGCGTGCCCCACTGCCAAATTACCCTCAGTGCCACCCTGGCCTCTCAAGCGCTGATTCAGCTCCTTTAGCCCCTGGCTGTTCCTCTAACACACCAGACACCACCCACCTCAGGGCCTTGGCTTCGGCTGTTGTCTCTGCCTGGAAACTTCTTCCTTCAAAAGTCCCCTTGACTTCCCCTCACCTCCTGCAGGTCCTCACCCCAATTTTCAGTGCTGACTCCCTGACCACCCGTCCACACACCCCGGCCCCCTGCCCGGCTTTGTGCATATTTACCTGCCCCAGGTCACACCACTGTCTGGTGTGTACCTTGCTTCTGTCTGAGCACTGTCTGCTTCTTGCCACCTCCTTTAACCAGACCTGAGATCTCTGAAGGGTGGGAATTGCACACACACCCCACCGCAAGCTGGATCCCCAAAGCCTCAAACGCCCCCAGCACAGGGTGGGCACCCGATAAGCACCGGCGAAATGAATGGAAGTGCTGGCTTTGTCACGCACCTACAGCAACAGGCCTCACCCACAGGGCCCCGGACAGCTCATCCCGACCCCAGCAATCATTTGGCATAAGAGGGACATCTGCAGGACCTGGGGACACTCACTCTTTGGCCTTGGTGGCCACCAGGAGGCGCAGCGGGCGACGGGCACAGAAGGACTGGTTGAGGACGGACTCCACCTCCGAGAAAGGCCGCAGGAACACCAGGTCCTCATTGATGGAGTAGATCTTCCTCCCCACCTGCAAACCAGCCATCTGGGCAGGGGAGAGACGTACACACCCATTATAGACTGCCTTCCCTTCTCAGGTGTGTCCCCAAGGCACAGTGAGGCCTCAGGGACCAAGCAGGACCAGGGTCAGCCCACTGTGGCAACCAGTTCCCTCCATGCTGAGTGCCTAGGGCCACAGAGACCTGGTTCTGGTTCTGGCCAGGGCACCATGGGGCAACCTACTGGAGGGTGGAGAAGAGAAATGTTTCTCCCTGCAGAGAAACTCTGCTGCAACTTAATGCTGTCCCATGAGGACATGAGGGAGCACACTAGGACCGTCACCTTGTCCCTCGGAAGACTTGACCAAGAAAATCAAAGACACACTGAACCAAGACTCAAACTACCTCCTTCTGACCACCCAGGTCACCTGGAAAACTAAACCCCATGGCTCTCTCCATGTGAGGCAAATATGTGGCTACTTGCAGCCCAAAGCATTCCTAACCACAGGAGGCAAGCTGGGCATCTGGCCAACATGGGGCAGCATCTTCTCCATTCCCCAGGAGCAAACCACTCTGGGTTTTTTCCATTCTCACAGCTGATCCCCAAAACTAAATGATGGAGAAACTTTCTGCTTTCTTATTTATTAATTTATTTTATTTTGAGACAGAGTCTCACTCTGTGCCCTGGGTAGAATGCCATGGAGTCATAGCTTACAGTAACCTCAAACTCTTGGGCTTGAGCAATCCTCTTGCCTCAGCTTCCTGAGTAGCTGGGACTATAGGCACCCACCATAATGCCCCACTAATTTTTTCTATTTTTAGTAGAGACTGGGTCTTGCTCTGGCTCAGGCTGGTCTCAAACTCCTGAACTTAAGCAATCCACCTTCCTCAGCTTCCCATAGTGCTGGGATTACAGGCATGAGCCACTGCAACCAGCCCTCTGCTTTCTTCTTGTACCTCCCTACAAGGTCCAGGAGAGGGCACCAGTGTAAAACACCAGGAGGACAGCCGCACCTGCACCCACTCCCAGCTCCTCAGCCACTGCAGACCAGGGGGTCCTGACTCAGTTTCTCCACACAGGCAATGGGGCAATGAGAGAAAGGAACCAGGATCTGCCAGGCCAGCCCTGCCTCAAAGAATGTGGAGATACCCCACCCTCCTGCCTGCACACAGCCCAGGCCAGGGGGTCTTCCCCTGAGGCCTCACCTCAGCCAGCGAGCCCCTCTGGACCGACTTCACCACCACGGCCTTATTCTTCTCCTCGATGTCAAAGCCGTAGTCTTCCTCCTGGGGCAGGATCTAAGGGCCCAGGGCAGAAGAGACCCAGTAAGGTGGCATGGTGGGGCTGGCTCCAGGCGCCCCACAAGACCAGGATCCTACTAACTCCTCATGTCTCAGTCTAGTAGAAGGAGTATGGACAGAAGGACTGCTGGGAGATGCAGACCCAGGCTGATAAGATTCGAATAAAACACCAATAGCACCCGGCATATAGTAGGTGCTCAATACATATTTGTCAATGACTTAGTGAATAAAATAGATGCAAAGGTGTCCAAGCACGAAGGCATGTTGGAACATTTGGGAGTCAGTGAGAAAGGATTCAGGGAAACAAATTTATTCAATCAACAATTTTTTTTTGGGGGGGGGGGGTCTAGAGACAAGAGTATCATTCTGTCACACTGGGATTGAGTGCCACGGCATCATCATAGCTCACAGCAACCTCAAATTCTAGGGTTCAAGTGATCCTCTTGCCCCACCCTCCAAGTGGGTAGAACTACAGGTGCCAAGCTGGTTTTTCTATTAGAGATGGGATCTCACTCTTGTTCAGGCTGGTCTTGAACTCCTGAGCTCAGGCAATCCACCAGCCTAGGCCTCTCAGAGTGCTAGGATTACATGCCTGGCTAGTCAACAAATATTTGACAACAAGAGGGTAGTATATGAGCTGAGTCTGGAATAAAGTGAGAAATAAAACTTCACAAAGAGCAAAAGAAAGTGTTCCAGGCAGCAGGCACAGCATGTGCAAACACCCTGAGGTC
>CAUYQV010001885.1:0-20617 GCA_963574575.1 Galagoides demidoff | reverse complement strand
GCCCGCCAAAAAACATCAGTGACGGCTGCAACCAAAAAAGAGCTGGGTGTCGTGGCGGGTGCCTGTGGTCCCAGCTACTTGGGAGGCAGAGGTAGGAGACTTGCTTGAGCCCAGGAGTTGGAGGTTGCTATGAGCTGTGATGCCATGGCACTCTACCCAGGGGGATAGCTTGAGGCTCCATCTCAAAAAAAAAAAAAAACATTCAAGGGCTTTGTAGACAAAATGATAAACAAGACAGAGATCCTGCCCTTGTAAAGTTTACAATGTACTTATATGGTAGAAGAAACTAAAGTCACCTACACTGTCTCTTCTAGCACACTGAGTTCTCAGGCGCCTTTTTAATTTTAGCAGCAATGCCAACTCTAGTGTTTTACTCTACAACAAAGGGCAGTGCCGGTGGCTCATAGGAGTAGGGCGTTGGCCCCATATACCAGAGGTGGCAGGTACAAACCTGGCCCCGGCCAAAAAAAAAAAAAAGAAAGAAAGAAAAAAACTACTCTACAACAAAGACAAGGGAATCTAGCAGTGGCCAGAATACCTTTCCAACATTTACTATTATCTTAGGCATGAAAGACATTCTAATGCCCTGGATTCAAGCACATCTTTTTAAAATAGAACGCCCAAGTCAGAATTGAGAAAAATGACTAACAATTTTTCACAACCCCCCAATCAGGGTAGCCCCTGCCCATAAGTTCTACTCCCATCGATAAGAGAAAAATGAAATGTACGTGCTTATAAGAGAGGAATATTTCTTCAGTTGTATGCAATGGCAATAAGATAGCCTGCTAAAGCTAGCAAACAAAGGATTTATCAGATGTGTGACCTCAGGATGCCTTCTTGGTACTTCACTTTTTTCATAAGAAAAATGGAAATAACTGCATTTCCTTCACAAGACTGTTGGAAGACTAAATGCATTCAAGGACTTACAAGACTGTCAGATATGTGGCAAGCACACAGTCAAGGTTAGCTATTATTTGATGTGTGTTTGAATCAAAAACAGTATACTTACTTTCTAGATAAACTTCTCTCTCAATGTTGTGATCTTTAAACTAAATTAAGATATGGTTGCCACTGGGGTTATATTATCTTAGGCATGAAAGACATTCTAATGCCCTGGATTCAGGCACATCTTTTTTTTTTTTTTTTTTGAGACGGAGCCTCAAGCTATCCCCCTGGGTAGAGTGCTATGGCATCACAGCTCACAGCAACCTCCAACTCCTGGGCTCAAGCGAGTCTCCTGCCTCCGCCTCCCAAGTAGCTGGGTCCACAGGCGCCCGCCACAACGTCCAGCCATTTTTTGGTTGCAGCCATCATTGTTGTTTGGCAGGCCCGGGCTGGGGATTTGAACCCGCCACCTTAGGTGTACGTGGCTGGCGCCTTAGCCGATTGAGCTACAGGTGCCGAGCCAAGCACAGTTTTTTTAAAATAGAACGGATATGTTAAATATCCAGTTTGCTAGCACAAAGTGAGACTTCAACAAATTTTAGTTAAATCTTAAAGCGAATTCTGTAGTCCAATTCTTTCCCTATATTTAGATGAACAGTCAACAAAGGAAACTTAAGGAAGGGACTAGGATAGAATAATACATGTAAAATGCTGAAGGTTCATTTCTTTTTTTAAAAATATTCATTCAGAACCTATTTCTTACCAACCTCTGGCTGTCTCCAGTTAGGTATTAAAGGGCTGATACCTTTCATGAACAATAAAGTAAAGACTGACCTATGTCTTGGTGAAGAGGAAGGTGAGGTAGGTCAGTAAAGTTCTGAGAAATATAATAAAAATAGATGATAGTACACCAGGTTCAGAGAGACATGTCTGGTTCCTCATTCTTCTAGAGGACATTATTTTTAGAAATTAAATGTTACTGTAATTGATGTGTGTGCTATATCACATTCCTCTCTAAGGATTAAAGCGCTGTTGGGAGGACTAAAACTGTTGGGAAAGTTGACAGCTGAGAGGTCTCAGCTTAGCTCCTCTCCTGGAATTGCCTTCAGGCCAAGAAAGCCACCTCTGAGAAGTTTTTGTCCATTTTGCACCAGCAATCACTACTGGTCAATAGGGGTTTAAATGCCTGGCCTCCCTGCCTCAAGGGAGAACAACTCTGAAGGGTTATCCCAGCTGGACCTCAGCTAACCAACTCCTCCCTCAAACAAAATCTACTTCCTTCACTTCTCCATGGGTTACTTCCAGAGAACTAACCTAACACACTTACCAAGTTTCAGCTGGGAGGCTTGTGTTTAACATCTTCTTCTCAAATACCACAGTTACAGACAGTTTGATGGTCTGCAAACATTGGCAGTGCTTGAGGCAGAATGAAGATACAAATAAATGAGTCTTCCCACAAATGTTAATAACAACTTTTGGGAGATACTTCATTGCCTGGCTTACAAATGCTTCATCTTGAGTCTCATACAGATAATGAAACAACTCCAGACATTCCAACTGTGGTGGAGAACTTTCACTGTTTCCTAATGCTTCCAGCCACTGAAGGACCTTTGATTTTATCTCCAGTGACATTTTACAGTTTAAAGTTTTTTCCAGTTGTCTTACTAGATCTTCATTCAAAAGGCCAAACAAAAAGCACTTCATCTGTGTCAAATGGGAGTCTTCATCACTTTTGCTTTCAAGTAACAGCGTTATGTCTTCAAAAGGCTGGAAGGAATGCCCCCTGGCTTTCTGACTGCCTTCCAACACATAGAACATAGCTGCAAAAATCTCCTGAACATGTAGGTGAATGAACACAAAGCAGTTTTCATACTCTGGGTCCCTCTGGAGAATATTCATGTCCAGAAAAATTGAGACATCCAATTTAGTTAAGCCATGCCTTCTGAGATCTTCTCTGTAGAACACATATGTCATAGTCCATACTCCGCTGGCAGCCAAGTGGCACAGGCTGCTCAGCTGGTCTTGGCTGGGCAGCCTAGGAAAGTGTCCCTCTATCACTGTGAACAAGCTACAGATATAGCAAGTAAACAGAGCTGTGGTGGTCTGGCAGGTCAATGGGACATTGCTACCCTTCTCCATTTGCTGCTTCAGACAAGTACAAATGAGCTGGCACACTAAGGGGACTTGACACATGCTAAAAATCATCTCATTGTTTCTTAGGGAACTGAATGCATTCATGGCCAAATTCTCATCTTCAAAAAATTGGTAAATATACTCCTTTCTTGCATCCTCAGACATCCCTGGTAGTTCTACAAAATGGCAGTGACTCTTCAACAAAGGCTTTAGTCTCTTAGAAGCTGTGAGTCTCGATGTCACCAATAGAGATGACTTGGGGAGCATCACTTTCCTCAGCAAACTACTCATGAGGAAGGACACTGGATGTTCTTGAGTCCAGTCTTTACACAGTGCAAACTCAGGTTCCTCAAAAGCGAAGTTCAGTTCATCAAAGCTATCAATAATGAAGAGAAGGCTACTCGGCTCGGACATGATCCTGTCAATGGAGCCTTCTATACTGGGCCAGTCCTGTGATATCAATTGAGCAAAGCTTCTCTCTTTCATCAGGTTGATTTCTCTCCCACTCAGATAAAAAACATAGGCAAACCTCTGCTGGTAGAGATTGCCCTCTGCCCAATCTAACATTGCCTTTCTCACCAAGGTTGTTTTCCCAACTCCAGCAGCTCCCTGAAGCACCACCACCTGTGGCTGCTCACCAGTCTTGACATCCACATCAAACAAATGTTCCAATAGTTTTTGACCTTCTTGAGAAATTCCCTGGTGGAAGTCTTCAGGTTTTCTAAGCAAAGAGTTCCTATCCCATATGATGCCAAATTTTTCCTTTATTTGAATTCTGTATTCTGTTCTATCACCTAAGTCAGTTAGAATGGACCAGAGGAAAAAACCCACAGAAACAAAGATATATTTGATCAAAACAATGCCATGAATTACAGTGTTAAGAACATTAAACTTGGAATTAGGAATAAGAAATACCATAGTCCAAAATCAAAGCTGGTTTATATCTTAAACGTAATGTAAATCAAACAAGCAGAATTCAAATGAAGAAAAACAAATTTCTATTTGTGATAGAAAATAAAAATACTCATTCTAGAAATATTTCTTTCTTCCACAATGAAAAATGACGACAGAGTTGTAATACAAATTAAAATTAAGAACAGAGGCAACAATTAACAATAACAGGGACAAAACTAAGAGAGCTGGGAATCTATAGACCAAAATAGACCATACAAGAAGAAAGAAGAAAGTTAAGAGAAATAAACATTATAGCGTAGCCTAAAGAAAATTCTGAAGAAAAAGAATTCCTAAGGATCCAAATAGAAAGAAAGTATGTTCATCTTTGCCTGGTTAGGTCTTGTTATTTCTTTAGATCTCCATTTAAATGACATGATCTCAGGGAAGCCTCTCTGAACCCCAACATTAGAATAGTGCTCTCATATATTCTCAAAACACAGTATGTTGTTCATTCATGGCACATGTCACAAATCGTAATTTGTATATTTACTTTTTAAAGAAATGACGTGCTTGGTTAGAGACACATCTGCAGCTCATCATTGCATCTCCAGTGTCTAATACATCTCCTTGCAAACATGTGCCAAATATATTTGAATACAAAAATGAAAAAATACAATCATAAAACTGAATATTTTGCAACTTTTGAATAAAATAAGGTACAACTATATTTATGAATATCCAAAAAATAGTCTATGCTATACCCCCCAAAAATAAATAAATAAATTCAGCTTCAGGGAAAGATGTACAATATAACCCCGTATTAGAAAAAAATGAGGCTCGGTGCCTGTGGCTCAATCAGCTAAGGCGCCAGCCACGTACACCTAAGGTGGCGGGTTTGAATCCCCAGCCCGGGCCCGCCAAACAACAATGATGGCTGCAACCAAAAAATGGCTGGGTGTTGTGGCGGGTGCCTGTGGTCCCAGCTACTTGGGAGGCAGAGGAAGAATTCAAATAAAGGAAAAATTTGGCATCATATGGGATAGGAACTCTTTGCTTGGAAAACCTGAAGACAGGAGGCTTGAGCCCAGGAGTTGGAGGTTGCTGTGAGCTGTGATGCCATGGCACTCTACCCAGGGGGATAGCTTGAGGCTCCGTCTCAAAAAAAAAAAAAATGTAAAAGAAAGAAAAAGAAAAAAATGAACTTTACATATCTCAAAATCTGTACGATATGCATCAAAATGTTAATGATGGTCAAATGGCAGGATTGGGGACGGAAAAAGGAGCGAGTGAAAAACTCACTTTATATGCTTTAATTATATTTGAATCTTATTTTGCTTATGTGAAGTTTAACAACAAAGATATAAATAAAGTAATGAATGATAGCCTAAAAAATTTTAAGAACAAAAATCATGACTGGCCAGGAAGGGAAGAGGGCAAGACTATTTACCAAAAACTAAAGCATCATGAAACTATAATAATTAAAATTGTGTGGTGTTGACACAGAGAGAGAGGCGTTATCAGTAATTCATTGTGGTGCTTACTGTCCAAAGTTACTACAGTAAGTACAGATTACTTTTATCACAAAATTTCAAGGAATAAATTAGAGACCTTTAATTAGCTATCTGCGTTCAAATATGTGCACATATGAGGGAAATAAGAACCATTAGGTTTGAAATAATAAAATCACAAAAACCAATAGCCATTAGTTTCCTCTAATACCACAAACATAAATTCCTTACCAAATCAGAAATTAAAGTCAGAACATGAAGTTATAGTCAAAGTTTTAAAATATGTTTATTTGTCAGTGCTTGAGATACAGCAAGTTCTCAATTATTTCTTTAATTAAATAATGTGCTCTGTTAGAGAGCAGTATCACTGGGTTAATAATAAAAGTTTCTTACCTGGTCCAGTTTTCTTTTTACTATAATTCTATTTATAGAAACTGGAGTTAAACTTTTTAGAATTCAAAACAAAGCGAGGGAATGGAAATTGAATTAAATGAAAACTGAGAAGATCCGGTTCTGGGTTTTATATGGACTAGTTGATCTCCACTCCTGGAACTCAGAGCACCGTCTCCAATGGAAGGGTAAAAATGTATTAAGTTAAAGTCCCCTGCCAACGCAGGGAGTCGTTAGTCCATAAACACAAACAAGAATATACCTTTGTGCATAAGATTGTCAACTTTTGACCAGGCATTTCCAAATACTGTTCTCTTGATGCCCTGATTTAATGTGGCCCAAATTCTGACCCTGACCAGAGAGCCAGTCTGTTGACTCTCTTTGAATCATACTCAGATAACAGGCGGGGTAGTAGAAGTGAATAAGCATTGCATAGATAAACACCCTGTCCTGCTTCAAAAGTTTAAATACCTCCTGAATCTGACAAAAGCCTACTACTCACCCAGCCCTGCCTTCTGATCGTCCTGTGTCTCTCCGGCTGTGGCATCCTCTGGTCCTGCGCTCTGAGCTGCCCCTGTAACGGTTTCCAAGAAGACCATGAGATTTACTAAAACTAAGAAGCGCTTTGGTAATATGGCCAGAGGAGAGGCCAGCATTCTCCTCAGTTCTGTGACCATATGGGTTTAAGAAAATTAGTGCAACAGAGCCTCAGACTCTAACAAGCTTAGTGGAGGAGAGAAGTAGAATGGTACAAACAACGCTGAAGTAGGAGACTTCTTGCTACACTCCCCCCACACAAACCCCTTACAATTCTACTGCAAGTACGTATATAAGCCTCAGTTTCTGTTACATCAAAGAGACATGGTGAGGCTCAAAGGAGATAATGGATATATATTTTGTAGCTGGAAAGTCTTGTAAATGAGTAAGGAATTTTAAATGTCTTTAAAAGGTGACCTTTGGGAATGACTAAAAATACTGGCTTGGCGTATATCCTTTAATCATTTTTAGCTCATTCCTCATATTTCAGCAAATACGTTAAGTTATATTTGAGATTCCTTACATTGTAACCTGATTTATGATTTTTCATTAAGGCAAATAAATGTGCTACATTGAACAATTTTTATCATGCAATTCCTTTGATAATGATTGGTACAAGATGGATGAATTGCCCCCAATTAGGCAGCAAGGCTGAGTAACAGTACTCAAAACTTTTTTTTTTTTTTTTTGGTTTTTTTGAGACAGAGCCTCAAGTTATCCCCCTGGGTAGAGTGCCATGGCATCACAGCTCATAGCAACCTCCAACTCCTGGGCTCAAGCGAGTCTCGAGTCTCCTGCCTCCGCCTCCCAAGTAGCTGGGACCACAGGCGCCCGCCACAACGCCCGGCCATTTTTTGGTTGCAGCCGTCATTGTTGTTTGGCGGGTCCAGGCTGGGGATTTGAACCTGCCACCTTAGGTGTACGTGGCTGGCGCCTTAGCTGACTGAGCCACAGTACTCAAAACTTGCCAGTGTCTTTAGAGTTCCTCAGATGATCTAACGTGCTCATGATATACAAGATCACCATGGAGTTTGTGTTCTACAGAATGATTTAATTTATATTAATAGTGTCATGCCAATGGGCTCCAGGAAACACTTCTCCCTGCCTACCCCCATATTTGCCCCTAGCATTACTCACAGTTGATTTCTGCCTTTGCTCTCTCACACAGGTGGGTCAGGTTCATCTTGCCAAAGATTCTGAGAGTCACGCTCCAGGCCTGCTCTCCTGGATAATATTTCTTCATCAAGTTGGCCAGATCCTCCCGCCTGGCCTTCTTCACTTCAGTCCAGGGTATTAGGCAGTGCCCAGGTTCCGTGGTGTCCTTTAGGAGTGACTTGAATTTATTTAGCTCCTCTTTGTTTAGCTCCTCCAAATACAACAGCAGCCCAAAATCAGAAAAGAATGAAGAAGACGGCAACGAATCTGTCATCTTATCCGTGGATCAGTATTCGGGCTTCAGTAGTGAATATAAAAGTACATGGAATAAATGGGACATATGGGAACGGTCGGAAAATGAAAGACCTATCAAAATAGATTAATTCAACTAATATTTGTTAAAGCCCACTATCTTAGGCTCATAGTAACTTAGCATCCTATGTAACACATTTTCTTTTATAAAGCATCCCTCTAATATATAGTGCTGTATATTTCTTCCACCTTGCCAGGATGTATTTCTAGTCCTACCACTTATGAGCTATTAAAAAAATAAAGGCAATTCATCTCCCTGAACCTCAGTTTACTCTTATGCAAAATGAGGATATTAGGCTCAATCTCAGAGGACTGTAGTATGGACCAAACAAGGTATGATTCATGT
This sequence comes from Galagoides demidoff, assembly GCA_963574575.1. NCBI lineage: Eukaryota > Metazoa > Chordata > Mammalia > Primates > Galagidae > Galagoides > Galagoides demidoff. The sequence goes on along the minus strand of CAUYQV010001885.1, from coordinate 12,457 downwards.
ATCACCTAGCATACTATTTCCTGAGTATCGGTAACTTCCTTCATCCCTTCTCTCCCCCACCAACACTTAAGATATATCTCAGCTCATAAAACATTTACAGGCTCAGCGCCTGTAGCTCAGGGGTTAGGGCACTGGCCACATACACCAGGGCTGGTGGGTATGAACCCGGCCCAGGCCTGCCGAACAACAATGACAACTACAACCAAAAAATAGCCAAGCATTGTGGCAGGCACCTATGGTTCCAGCTACTTGGGAGGCTGAGGCAAGAGAATCACTTAAGCCCAAGAGTCTGAGGTTGCTGTGAGCTGTGATGCCATGGCACTCTACTAAGGGCAACAGAATGATACTGTCTCAAAAATAAATAAATTAATTAATTAAATTAAAAACATTTATACTCCCACCAACATATTTCTACTCTTGAAGCACATGCAATTAGAATGTGTCATCATCTACCTCTTCTTGCCATGTTATCTCTGGTCATAAATCTATATGTAGTCACTGAGGGTCTGTTCCCAGATGACAAGCTCCTTTCACGTCCACTGCCCAACACCACATTTATTCTGGGTGAGTTCAGAGTTAAAGCTCATTCGAAACCTCATTCTCTCATATCCATGACATCAACTCTCATGACCTTACAGCACTCTAGCAGCTCTCTCTGATGCCCTCACCCCTCTCAAGTTGTTCTTCTTTATCAGCAACAACTATTCAAACTCTTGAATTGCAAACTCCCATAATCTAGTTAATTGAGCAGTTTCATGCCCTCACTCTCATTGTGATGGTTTTTCAAACACCATGAAATCCCTGTGAGCCCCTTATTTACCACCATTTTAAGAACCTTATTCAATTTCTTATTTAGCGTGGACACTCCAGTTAATGAATCCCTTAAACCACACTCTCCTTCGCACTTTCAAGTTCCTCATCTCCTCTTTGGTGATTTGCCTGAAGAGACAGCTATAAGTGGTACAAGGTAAGACCCAACTTGGATCTTTCTCTAAACCTGCTGTCTTCCCCAGCCTTTCATAATTCTCTCCATACTCTTGCTAATGGGATTGGAAAACAGAAATAGGGAAATAAAAATATAAGTTTACCTCTTAAACAGAAGGTGAATTATCTCAAAAATTACATGATAAATCTGGACTTTATCCTATAATAATTGATGAGCTATTGGCTGCTTTAAGGTTGTTTAACTACACTGGAGAAATAGTCTAGATTACTGATGGATCTCACAAAAAGAGGTTCTATTGGTAATGTTTTTAAAAGAAGAAATAAAGGATAAATTTGAGGGAACTTCAAAGTAGACAGTGAAATTTGTCCAGGACATACAGAATATGGTAGGTAAGGGAAAGTGAGGCATAGAACACAATACCCTCAACTTTGTACCTAGAAATTCACAAATGTCACCACATGTGTGGGCCTACATTTTCCTTTCTTTTCTCTTACAAGAGATCTTATTTCCTCTCTGGTAAACCGAATCTCAGTAGCAACTCTCCCTTGAGGGATTTAATCCATTAATGATCTCTTTCCTCTTCTTTATCTTCAACTTTTTCCTGTCCACTGAGTCCTCACTGACATTAAAACATGCCCAAATCTAAATTAGTCTTCTACAAATGATCCCAGTATTCCACATCCCCTTCATCTTTGTAATCAAACTTCTTCAGAGTCTTCTATAATTATCTTTTATTATATATGTGCCACCTGTAATCTAACTTTTGTCAATACAATTCTACTGAGACAACTCATAACAACTTGTATCTTGTTCCAAAGCCCAGCAGACATTTTAAGATTCAATTTTCATACCTATAAACAGAAGAATAAGAGTGCCTACCTCTGCATGGATTAAAGAAGCTAATGTATGCACTTTACTTACAAGGTGTCATACATTTAATAATGGTAGTACATAGTCATTATGAACGTTTTGAGACTGTGTTACGTTCTACTTCACTTCCAAGAAACAGAACAGCATCCATTTTTATTCACCCATGCAAGTTTCAACTTGCTCTGCTTGTCGATATTCCTGGGAGGGCTTCATTTGTCTCCATCCAAGTGGATTTTATGTTTCTTGATTTTTGTGTATCTCAAAACTTTCATAATGACCCCTGTATAAAAATGCCTTTCACCTGATATTCTCTGTTCCCTTGGCTCTCATAATCCCAAACTTTCTTCATTTTCCTCCTCCCTTTTTGGATATCCTTTTCAGCCAAGGTCTATAGCAGTTTAAACCCAATAGGTCAGTGGTTCTCAACCTTCCTAATTGCCGCACTGTTACAAATGGAACAAAGGGGTCGCAACCCACAGGTCGAGAATCGCTGCAATAGGGTTTCTATAGCATGATATGTATCTACAATTATGACAGAGTACAATATACTAGAGCCTCTTTCCCAAAGGTTTTACAGTGTTCTTGAAGGAATTTGTTTTGTTTTCCAGTCTTCTTTTACATTTTTAGAAAGAGGAAAACAGATTTTTGTGTGTGTGTTTCTCTAATGTGAAGGCATACATTCATTCCCAAATGTACTGAACTAAAAGGGAAACCTAGGGTCTACGAGGATTTCAATTTACAAATTTATTGATATGAACTTTTGACTAAGATAATTAAAGCACATTTGCTCAATATAAATTAACCAGAAAGCTCATATTAATAATGACTGTATTTGTTGAGGACCTACTATGTAAAGGTTCTTCATGAAAATTTTCTCCATTTTTTAAATAGTCTTGGAAATTTGGCTTTATTCATACTTTACAGATACAGAGGCGCAGAAATTAAGAAACTTGCCTAGCTCAAAAAGTTGACAAATGGCTCATTAAACTACAAAGCTAATTCTCTTTCTACTATGTGGCACTGCCTTTTAATTTCACTTCATTTTCCTAGGCATTGGGAATTCAGAGTTACATGGAATCTGTGTGGCCATGCTTTCTGATACCAAGACCCTATGCTGAATTACATATTATGAATCAGACAAAAGCTTGGTAACTAGGATCTACAGAGAACTCAAATTAAGCAACATAAAAAGAGCCAACAATCCCTTATATCAATGGGCAAGTGAGATGATTAGAACCTTCTCTAAAGACAGACGAATGGCTAACAACACATGAAAAAATGCCCATCATCCCTAATTATAAGAGAAATGCAAATCAAAATCACCCTACGATATCACCTAACCCAGTGAGAATGGCCCACATCACAAAGTCCCAAAGCTGCAGATGCTGGTGTGGACATGGATGGAAGGGAATGCTTTTACATTGCTGGTGGGATTGCAAACTAATATAACCTTTTTTGAAGGAAGTATGCAGAATCCTCAAAGAACTCAAACTAGATCTCCCATTTAATCCTGCAATCTCATTACTGGGCATCTACCCAGAAGATCATTTTATCATAAGAACATCATAACAATCATTCTATCATAAGAACATTTGAACTAGATTGTTGATTGATGCTCAATTTACAATTGCCAAATTGTGGTAACAATCTAAATGCCCACCAATCCAGGAATGGATTAACAAACTGTAGTATATGTATACCATAGAATACTATTCAGCCACTAAAAAAGATGGTGACTTTACATCTTTTGTATTAATCTGGATGGAGTTGAAACACAGTCTTCTTTGCAAAGCATCACAAGAATGGAGAAGCAATAATACAATGTACTCAATTCTGATATAAGGACAATTGATGCTAGTACATGATAGGGTGGGAGAGTGGGGGAGTGGAGGGGGGAAGGTAGGAAGAGAGCAAGGGATCACGGTGTGCAGCATACCTCTTGGGACCAGGACACAATTATAAGAGGGACTTTACCTAACAAATGAAAGCAGTATAACCTAGCTCTTTGTACCCTCAATGAATCCCCAACAAGAAAAAATAATAATAAAATAAAAATCAACTGTATATCTATATAGTAGAATTGATAATTGTAAATTGAAATGTAAAAAACTACTTATGATAGTATTAAAAATACTTAAGGATAAATCTGAATAAGGTATGTACAAAGACCCTAAATAGATGGGACACACATTGAGATGTCAAAAAAAAAAAAAAAAGTTTCCAGACATTGCCAAATATCCCCAGGGCAGAGAAATGCTGCCAGCTGAAGCCACTTCTAAAGCTTTACCCTCTAGTACTGAGTGCACACTTCTACCATAATCAAAGGACAAATCAAATCATAACAAATCAAAGAAACAGAGTAAATGGCTCAGAAAAGGCCTTCCCCAGGAGATTTTAAGAGATACTCTAATTACCATAATTAGGAAGGGAAGCAGTCAGAGAAATTCATTAGGATAACTTGCGAACCATTCAGACAAAAATTAATTGGTATCCTTATAAAATAAATCCTATATACAGTAAATAGCTAATACTTCAAACCAGAGAAGAGACTATATCTGACCTGAGAAATACCCAACCAATACTGTCATCAAAAACAAGGAAACAACTGAAGAACTTTCACAGACAAGAGGAGACCAGGGAGATAAAATGGCTAAATGCAAAATAGTATAATGAATAGGATCCAAGAATAGAAACAGGACACTACTAGGGAAATCCAAATGAAATGCAACTTAATTGTGTCAGTTAATTGTGACAAATATATCATAGTAATGAAAGATGTTAAAAATAGGTGGAATTAGGTGAGAGGCATATATGAACTTTTTGTAATTCTAAAACTGTTTATTCTAAAATAAAATGGTTATTTTTCAAAAGTTGGAGATATCCATATCCTATGACCTAGCAATTATAGTCTTTAGAAAAATGTGTATATAGAATAGCCATAACAACATTGTTTATAATTCCTAAACATTGGAACAAGATCTAAGAATCCATCTGTAGTGAAAACAATAAATAAATTGTGGTAAATTCACACAAGATCTTATGCAGTAGTGAAAGTATATGATCTGTGGCTATATGCCACTAGGATGACTCTCACAATCAATCAGTAAAAGAAGCCAAACGCGACAGAATGATGTCCTGTATGATGCCATTGAAAAAGACCAAAACAGAGGAAACTGTACTGTTTATAAGAGCATGTATGTTTTTTAAATGGGCTATATACGTGCCCCTGGGGCTCTTAGGTGCCGGTAATGAATGTTGTATTAATTACTTCACCTGGTGATAGTTTACATGGGTGATAATAATCACCCATTAAGCTACACGTTTATGCCTACTTTACCCTTTTGAAAGAGTTATAGTTCACACTGAAGTACGGTTTTTAAAAGCTTCTTATTGGCTGGGCGCAATGGCTCATGCCTGTAATCCTAGCACTCTGGCAGGCCAAGGCGGGTGGATTGTTTGAGCTCAGAAGTTCAAGACCAGCCCTAGCAAAAGCAACACTGCCCCCGACAGAAAACAAAACTTAGCAGAGTAGAGCACCCGGACATGCCTATAGTCCCCAGCTATTCAGCAAGCTGAAGCAAAAAAAAAATCACTTGAGCCCTGGAGTTTAAGATTTCAATGAGCTATGATGATGCCATTCCTCTCTACCCTGGGGACAGAGCAAGACTCTACCTCAGAGAAAAACATAAAAAATTCCTATTACCAGAAAAGCAAATAGATCTAAAGCAAATTTATTGCGAATAGCCTGTTCACAGAGGAAAAAGAAAAGCAAATGGCTGACAAGTATTTCAGAAAATTTTAGACTTAAGCAGATACCCAAAACTAATGTAAACCAGGAGATAAACCTTCTCAGTTATCAAAATGGAAAAAATAAGATTTAGAAAACAAGACCATATAATGGTTAAGAATGGAGCGAAGCAGATATTGTTAGTATAAATGTTAATTGCTACAAAACTGAAAAACTACGTGTTCACAATTACCCAGACTTTTAAAAACATGCGTAACTTTTCAAGCAGCACCTTCTTCTCTGGGAAATTTTCCAATGAAAAGAATCCCCAATACACAAAATTTGGGGATAAGGGTGTTTATTTTGAATAAAGAATAATTGTCAACAAATTCATAATCCAATTGTGATTTAAATGCATAAAAATAGAGAACACGTTTGAGTTTTCAGTCATTACAATGATCTTACCATGCAGCAAGACAATACGTGCAGGATTCCAAACAGATGGCAGGTATATGAGGCTTACAACTAAGACATTAAAACAAAAACTGCCTCATAAAAATTAAAGATAATAAACCCGTATATTAGTCACGGTTTTGAAGTTTAGGACAATTTGTGACTTTTTTAAAAAGCAGAACACAGTCCTTTAAAAAGTGGAAAAAATAAAAAGATAAAAAGACAAATATCCTTTTGGCAAATTCCAAAGAGGCCGCCAACTGTGCTTGAAATTTGGCAGATTAGTGAACATCAGTAACCTCCGTAGAGACAGCAATTTTTCTGGAGTAGAGGCAGCGGGAGTGATAAAGATAAACTACCCAGGGCAGAGGATGTCTGAAGCAGGGAGCAAGCATGCGTTATTATTTTTCGACCTTTGCTGAGAAGAGGGAGACATGTAGAGTGGAGCAGGAGAACTGCAAAGTTTTCAGGCTATGTATTCCATTTTCAATCAGGAAAGGGGCCTAGAGGAGGCCCAGAGTGGAGGAATGTTTGCAGAACCCAGGTGGCGGGAAAACCCTAGGATGGAAGGACGAACACCTGTTCCTAGCAGAGACCAGAGGGGCGTGTTTGAGGCCTCAGAACCAAAGTGGGGCTGTTCCTACCATGTTTAGGAGTTGGCACTGCACGGGAGCTAAAGGCCATATTGGTATCCACCCGCAAGCTACTCGTTACCCACGTGTGAACTCCGGTTCTAGACTCAGGACCCCCTGACCCCACCCTCCACTTCCAGGTGACCATGGCCTTTCGTTTGGAAAGTCACTCTCCCGCCTGGTCATCGCCTGCACCACTCCTGAAAGTCACCAACATTCCTCACCCCAGGGGGCCCAGCAACGCCTGCTCTTGGGCCTCATTCCAGGTCCGACCCTTTCTATCTGCCACGTGGAACTTGGGCGCTGGAAGGACTCCTACAGAGTCCAACCTCCTATTCTGGAGGTGAAAAACACGTATCCAGAGAAGTGGAGGGTTATTCCATACCTTGGGGTCTCAGTGGGCGTGGGTAGCAAAGGTTAAATCTCAGCGCTGAAAAGCAGGAGTCAAAGAGGAAAAAGGAAAAGTGGAAAGTAGAAGCTCCACAGGCACTTGCTGTTAGTTGAGAAAGGGAAGCTTAAGCCCTGGCTCTTAACGCCTCATCTTCCTCCTCCCAGTCTAGCGGAGCAAACTCTGACGCAGGAGGGCTGGGGAGCGGGCTGGGCGTGGTTGGGTGCCCACGCCCATCAGCGAATCTCTCTCCTCATTGGCTGGCGGGGCCCAAGAGTGGTGTTCCCACTCTTCTCCTCCCTGTCTATGCCTCGGATTTATTTATTTATTTACTTATTTCTTTAGTGAAATCATTTTTATTTGATGTCATTCTTAACAGTAATTAATACTCATTTTGAATTTTACAAAAGACTGATAATTCGTATTTCTTTCTTAGAAAACGCATGAGAAAATGAGCACCTTTTTTTCCTTTAACCATGAAACAACTCACACTTTAAGCCATTATTTTTTGATCACTGCAGATTCTTCCATTGTAACTAGATGCCTAATATACTGTTAATCTAATTTTTCCATACAGTTGGGTCACTTTTTGTATAATGTTATAACTGTCCTTAGTACTATACAAAAATATTCTGAATGGTCAAATCAACAGAGTCAAAATACTCCGCTTCAGTGACAAACTTATATGGCAAATAATCAAATTTATTGCAATTAGGAGCTACTAATTAGTTTGGTGATATTAAAATGTTGAGAAAGAAAACAGAGCTTTAAGCTTAGCTAAAAATAAAAGTTAATACCAACGTTGACAAATAAAACAGAATCAAATTAACTAGCACAAAACTGTTTTTAAAAAGGGCTGGCACTGTGGCTGCAATCCCACTATTCTGGAGGCAGACTCCTACCATGCATTTCCCCCAGAGAAGATACATTGTTCAACATAGGATCCCCTGTGCTCAGTACATCTGCTGGCACACAGCCTTCCTCTTTCTTTTCTAATGAATGATAACACTGGGGGAAAGAAAGGTTGGAGAATTGAATCATAGCTTCTGATGACCTTTTCCAGACTGGATGACTCCTAATAAGCAATGTCCCTTAATTGGCCCATCCAATTATCCGTATAATTATTGAGCACCTACTCCCTGCCTGGAAGTTTTCTGGGCTCTCTCTATCTAGACTACAACTATTTCTGTTCTCCCACCCTCTTCCCCAGGAAGCTTACATTCTACTGAATAAGCATGGATAACGAATTGTAGTATATCAGTTGTTGATCACTGTTGTGAAGAAAATCAGTGGGGTAAGGGATATAGTGCTGGGGTAGGAAGGAAGAGATTGGTCTTATTTCTCTTTGAATGGAAAAGGAAGACCCAGTGAAGGTGGCATTTGCAGTGAGTGAGGGAATGAGCCACGCAGCTATCTGGAAGATGGAGCAGTCCAGGAGGAAGAAATAGCCAGTATAGAGGCCCACAGGCAAAAGCCTACTTGTCATATTTGAGTAACATTTCAGTGAAATCAACCACTGTGGTCACCATGACTCTGGTGATTTATGAACAGGCAATTTCGTCCAAATCCCACATGACTACAATTGCTCTTGGGTGAATTCATGCCCTTGGTCCCTGAAGACAGACATAGAAATTAATAGATCCAGCAGCATCAGGAATTAGAATTATCTAATTCTTAAATGAAAGGCATCTGGATCAAATGGGTAAATGGGTATTCTGTTAGGACGACTTCTTGTTTTGTTGCAGAACCAGCAAATTAAAACAAATAGACTCTCACCAAAGATTATAGGGGAAGGAATTTTATCTGCCAGTGGAGAAACTCAGCAGGCCATCAGCTCTGTCCCTGTCCTTCTATTGGACTCACAAGTAGACGAATAAATTACTATATTATTTCTCACTGGAGGTTTCCAATCATATGCAGGGTTTACAGAAGGAGAAGAAAGCAGCAAACCTTAGTTTCAAGGACCTAGGTAACTAAGTTTTACAAATTCTTAAGGGCTGGGTTACCATGGGGAAGGCCTTGTAGGAGTATCCTTGGGCTTCTCCAAGAAGCCTTTGTTTTTTTAGACTTTACAGGATAAATTATAAAGAATAACCCATTTGAAAAACTTCTTCTTCACAAAGCAGCAAGACTTGGGAGATTCTAAAGTTAACCATCACCTCGTTTAAGGTAGCATTTCTTAAGCTGGAATCTTCACAGAGAGCTTTAAATTTTATTGGCAAATTAGGTGTCAGTATTCATTGACATTAAGCAAACGTACACTGTAAGCAGCTCAGGGCTCAGCATGCTAGTAAACAAGGTGGATCAAACAACTTCAATTACAGTCAGAAATCAGGGGTCTACTTTATACAATTTATATAAAAAGTAACTCAAAAGAATAACCAACAGAACCCTTATAAATGGGCCCTTATAAATGAGGTCCCCACAGACTCCCTGCCTCCTTCATTCGTGTGAGGACTCATCAAGAGGGTGGCTATAATGAACCAAGCATCATGCCCTCACCAGACACCAAATCTTGTTGGTGTCTTAATACTGGACTTTTCAAACTCCAGAGCCATGAGCTATCAATAGGCTTTTGTTGTTTTTTTTTTTTTATGCAATTGGCTGGGTTTGAACCTGCCACCTCCGGCATATTAGGCCAGTGCCCTACTCCTTTGAGCCACAGGTGCTGCCTGGCTTTTGTTGTTTATAAACCACATGATTTATGGTTTTTTGTTGCAGAATCCCAGGGCCCTAGAACGTTTCATTTTGTTTCAATGTTTGTTTTGAAGAAATGAAAGCACAGTTGTTGATGGCAAAGATCTAAAAAAGGAAAACTCATGTTGTAGGAGAGGGGAGTTGCTGGAGCTAGGTCGGCTGGTGGGCAAGAATGGATAGAATCTGGTGACTAAGTAGATATGTTTCTTAGCCAGGAGCACAGACATTTTTTTATTCATAGTAAGGAACAGACCAAATCACCACTGATGCAGATAAGGTGTGGGAATCTATTGTAGTGGGTGAGGTTGGGTATGGAAGTTCACTTTGATTGCTTGTTTTCTCAGGGCAATTAAAGACATTCAGCATCTGGGGATGAAGCAGCAAAGCTCATAATTACTTTTTGTAAATGTTCTATTGATACAAAAAAATACATTCTCTATTCCAGGGATGAAAGTTTCTATATATACCTCTTAAATTAAGTTTCTTAATTATACTATTTAATTTCTGTATGGCTTTATTGTCTCCTACATCTAATTTTGAGACAAAATGTATTGAATTTTCCCACAGAGTTGTATTTTTTGTGAAGGTCTCAAACTTGTATGTTTTTGCTGTATATATTCAGCAAATTATATTTTTTCATAAATTGTGCCTTTTATCAATATATAAAGTCAATATATTTCTTTGGTTCTCAAATTAATCTTCAATTAGTTGCTCTTCTTGTTTGATATCTTTTTAACCAAACTCACTGGTATTTCTCATGAATAGCACATGGCTGGATTTTGTTACTTCACCCAGCCTGACAGCTTCTGCCTTTAAATGGGAAATTTTGGCCAAGCGTGGTGGGTCATGCATGCAATCCTAGCACTCTAGGAGGCTAAGGCAGATATATTGCTTGTGCTCAGAAGTGTGAGACCAGTCTGAGTAAGAATGAGACCTCCATCTCTACTAAAAATAGAAAAACTATCTGGGCTTTGTGGCAGGTACCTATAGTTTCGGCTACGGAGGCTGAGGTAAGATCTCTTGAGCCCAAGAGTTTGAGTTTGCTGTGAGCGAGGCTGATGCCATTGCACTCTACCCAGGGTGGCCGAGTGAGATTCTTTCTCAGAAAAAAAAATTAAACAAGTAAATAAATAAAAATATATAGTAAAATCCAGACCATTCAATTTAGCATAATAGCTGATTATTTATTATATTCTTTATATATGTTACTTTAGGTTTATTCTTTATTTTATATCATGGCTTTCTCTGTTTCCTTTCCCATACTTGTTTTGTGGGGGAGCTCTCTTTTTGGTTTATTTGTTGTTTGGAGTCCTTTCTTGAATTGTTTCTTCAGATGAGGGAGACCTGAGCAATACAAACTCTGAATTCTTCAAATCTTCAAATATGTCTTTTCCCAGGATATATTTTTGGCTTATAGATTGTAGCCTTTTTATTAGTCTATATATTTCTGTACAGTTTTCTAGCTTACAACATTAAAAATGAGAAGTCCAATGTCATTTTTCTTTCAGATAACTTGCTCCTTTTGCCTGAAAATTTGCATGTATTCTCTTCACTCTTAGAGTATAGGAATTATACCTTTATATGGCTAGTCTGAGTGTGTTTAGATCTGCAGATCTGAGCTTTTTAAACAAATTTTAACACAGAGAATTTTTCTGTTATTTTGTTATTCATTAGTTTCTTTGCTTTTATCAACTTTTTTTTTTTTTTTGAGATAGTCTCAAGCTGGGTAGAGTGCCATGGCCTCATCATAGCTCACGGTAACCTCCAATTCTTGAGCTCAAGCAATCCTCTTGCCTCAGTTTTTTGTATTTTTAGCAGAGACAGGGTCTCGCTCTTGTTAGGCTGTTCTTAAACCTGTAAGCTCAAGCAATTCACCCACCTCCACCTCTCAGAGTGCTAGGATTATAGTCTTTTTTTCTTTTTTTTGAGACATAGTCTCACTTTGTGACCTTCCATAGAGTGCCATGGTGTCATAGCTCCCAGCAACTTCAAACTCTTGGGTTGAAGCAATTCTCTTGCCTCAGCCTCCAGAGTAGCTGGGACTACAGGTGCCCACCACAACATCTGACCAGTTTTTAGAGATGGCATCTCAGTGTAGTCTGGAACTACTGAGCTCAAGTGATCCACCCACCTCTACCTCCTGGAATGCTAGGATTACAGGTGTGAGCCACCACACCTGACCCTCACTTTTATCAACTCTGTATTTCCTTCTAGAACTTTTGTGTCTTCATATTAAATCTCATAGATCTATCCTTTAAGCCTATTATCTTTTTTCTTCACGATTTCTATCAATTTTTTCCCCCTCTGTGCTTTCAGGGACTTAATTACTAAACCATATGGGCTACATTTTGACTCAAAAGTGACCATACTTTTCCTCTAATTCAATTATTAAAGTGCTTAATCAGGAAGATAAATAGAATTAATTTATTTCCAAAAAGCCTATGGGTTCTGCACTTGATGCTCTTTGTTATTCATGTTGTCCTTCATCATTCAGCAGGTATATTTCTTCAGATGCACAATCTATTTGTTTCTCTAACAACTGGACACTCTTATCTCTTAAAAGCAAATTTTCTTTTTTTTTGAGATGGAGCCTTAAGCTGTCGCCCTGGGTAGAGTGCCATGGCATCACAGCTCACAGCAACCTCCAACTCCTGGGCTCAAGCAAGTCTCCTGCCTCCGCCTCCCAAGTAGCTGGGACCACAGGCACCCGCCACAACGCCTGGCTATTTTTTGGTTGCAGCCGT
>CAUYQV010001883.1:0-20164 GCA_963574575.1 Galagoides demidoff | reverse complement strand
ACCAAGCCCCCATTCCCTCTGTAACATTAAGGTAAGTTTCTGGACCCCACTGGCGGGTTGGGTCTTCATTCTGAAGGCAACTGTGTACACATTAAATCAATCTGTATACCTTTTCTCTAATTAAACTTCCTTTTTGTGAGTATAATTTTTCAATGAAATTTCAGAAGGCCAAGGAAAACCCCATGGCCTCAGCACGACTAACTACCGAAGTACTTATTTTATTAACAAAACAAATCTACAAAATGCTGAAACATTTATATATTCCAAGACCATAACCACGAAAATCATAAATACTTCATGGGTGATAAAAGGGAAAACATACTAAAATAATTTAATCTTCCCTGAACCCCTTTTCTTGGGCACTTAAAATTTTAAAACTTATTCTACCTAAACATTTTAGAAAGAAACTAAAACAAACAAACAACAATAACAAAAAGAAAAACCTTCCATTTAGTCTCCCCCTGGAAATGAATCTGAGGAAATTAGCTACTTAACAGAAGTCCTCAGCATAAAGTGAAATTGTCAGTTTTATGCCAGAATCTTATGTGCTATGCAATACTCTTGGAATTTCTCTGCATTTTGAGGCTGAGCTTTCATCCCTTTTGACAGCTCCACTCCTAGATTTCCACTCCTCACAAATCTTCAATCACAGAAAAGAAGTTACAGAAAACGCTGGGCATCTGAGCTGAAAGGTGACAGACTGCAGACTTGAGCCATTTCTTACTTGCCAATACCCCAAGCCACAAAACCTTCTCCTCTCCCAGACTCTCATCACCGCCCTATGCTTTTCTCAGTCTCTCCTGCTATGTTAAAATCAACATCTCAAATGCAAACCTTCCCTACTTTTTTGCCCTTAGTTGGAAGAAAAGCAACACAAAAGAGGCCACTAGCAACATAAAAGCACAGCTTCGCTGGGATCTTCACAAGCCCTACTCTTCAGTATTTATTAACAGACCTACTTCTTAAGAATGGTCAAAGGCTTCATAAGAATAGTGAAAGGCTCCAGAAAGCCAGGAATTATCCTAGAAGTATATTTCAAAGAACTTAACATTTTAATCACCTAAAAAAAGTTATTTTGCAAATGCGAATTAAGTAGACATTTCCATGTACCTGACATTACAGATACATTTAGTCCTTGCCTATACAGACTGACCTCCATGTCAGACTGACCTCCATGTACAGATCCATCATGTTATGCAAATCAGATGATCAAATGGTATAAGTGAGGTATGAGACTCTTTTCAAATATAATTCAAACTGAGTGTGGTGCCTCATGCTTATAATCCTAGCACTGTGGGAGGCTGGGGCGGACGGATTGCCTGAGGCCAGCTGTTCAAGGTCACAGAGAGCTATGATCTGTGGACGCGCTCTGAACTCCAGCCTGGACAACAGAGGGAGACCTTGTCTCTAAAAAAAAGTTTTAATGAAAATAAAAATTTTAAAAATATCTAATTCACTGCAGAAAAACTAATGAGGAATTTCAGACAGCTCAAAAATCTACATCATTTCTCATTACATACAAAATAGGACTCTAAACTGGCCAAAATATAAGAGACCTCTTGGTATGCAGCTTTGAATATTCAAGGTTTCTAAGAATTCTTATCAAAGGCAATTTAATCTCTGTAATGTCTGTAATAAAAAAAATTCTCCAAACAATATAAAACCTGATACAGTAAATTCAAATAAAAAGTATATGTGCCTAATCGGTTTATTTAGTACTTACAAGAATAAAAACCATATTAAATTATGTGCCCGACACGGCACAAGGCACTAAAGATACGATGACACAAAAGTTCTCATGGCTGTACAAATTAACTATTCAATTCCTAGTAAGGGCTAAGAAAGAACTTAATGGTTAAATAATTTTCAAACTTTGAAGATAATATAATGTGAAATTTTAAATTGCCTAACTTAAAGCAGTTAGAACGCCAGGAGTCTGCACCATAATGATATTGGACAAGGAAAATTCTTCATCATTTGTGATGGTTTATCCCTTCCAGTATCACAATTACTTCTGTCTACAGGTGTGAGCTTATTAACACATTAGATCTGCATTCTACGAAACAGAACCTTAATGCTGAGAATACTAAAGAATTCCGCAATGGTTAACAGGGACAGGAATAACAACAAAAATATATAAATCAGTATATCAAGAATCAAGTCCTCTGCCCATCTACGTTAGCCTAAAATTTACATCAGTAACTCAGCAAAATAATCACTTTGAAAAATATCTCAAGATTTCATGGAAGAAGAGTACAAGTTCAAAATGGCAAATGATATTTAACATTATTTTCTAGCCTAGAGTCCTATAAAAGAAATAATGCAAATAAATACTTAATAAAGCCTATTTCTTACACAAAGCTTCCCAAAAGTATTACTTTTGTAACATTCTCTTTTTATAACTATATTTTTAGCACCCCAAGAGTTTCCAACATACTAGCAACATATCTTCTTTTTAATTTTGCAAATCTGATCCCCTGAAGGTATCTTATTATTGGATGCTGTAACAAAGGAGGCATGCGGATGCTTTTTTGCTATTTCTGGAGCCAAAAATATTTACACTTGAACAAATATTTGTTAAGTACTCAGGATTAATATTCGCATAGTGGTTCACAGAGCAGAATATTCTGGCTTTGGGGGGCGGTCAGGGCTGTGGCCATTAATATATAAACCTAAAATATTTGTGCTCCCTTAATATTTTAAAATTTAAAACATAGGTTAACAGAGAAGCAATAATGAACTCTTCTAATTTAACAAGTGAATCACCTCATCATGAATTCCACATTTTTGTGTTTCAGTCAGGTCCCAGGGGACTTAATAGTCATCCTAGTTAGTCCCAAATAAAGAAGCAAAGAAATATAAATGCTAATTAAGATTACCTTTGTTCCAAAGATGACGAAAATACTTGTCCAGGGGCTGATTAAGAATCAGAAGGCAGTACTTCAAATTCCCTATAGAAGAAGAAAAAATGAAATAAAATACGTTAGTGAACTGAGGCTTTTGTTCCCCCTATTTTTCAGTCTGGAATCATACAAAACTCCTAGTGTAGATTATTAACACACAGAGAGACTAATTTCTCATACCATAATTTTAAAAGACATCATATATGAACAGGACCTACTTTATTCAGTATATCTGTCCCATTACTTTGTTTCTGAGGAGTTTATTATAAAGACAACTCATCATAAAAACAGGCAGGGGTGCTGTGGACATGAATTCTCATCTGTATGACATATCCACTACTTTGATACAACTATCTTTCAGCCTGGATGGTTTTATGGCATCCCTACTTTATTTACCAAGGTGTGAGCTTATTACTATATTAGGTCTGCATTCAAAGAAACATAACCTTAATGTGGAGAATACTAAAGAATGGTTAACAGGAAATCAGGAATAACAACAGAAATACTGATCAGTATATCAACTTTCAAATCTTCTGCCCATTTACTTTGGCCTAAAACTTACATTGATAACTCAGCAAAATAATCCCTTTGGAGAAAATCTCAAGATTTCATGGAAGAAAAGTACAAGTTTTCTTCCACCAAGTGGCGTGGGTCTGGTGGGCATATACTTTCACATTTACTCTCATTCATTCATATTCTCTCTTCTGTCTAGAACTTTCCAGTGCAAAACCCTGTATGTGTTTTCATAAAATCCTACTAGCTCTTCCCACAACTCTTTCCTTCCAAGTTTTCAGATGACATTCCACGGATGGAGAAGAGCTACCTTTCCAACAATCATTCCACGCCTTTTACAGGGTATAGAAAATCTGTCATTCAGCTCAGTCCAAACACTGTCTGTTTATGGACCCCCCAAAAAATGTTTGGTGATAAGAAAAACTGTTAGAAATGGCACAGGACATGAAAAGGCTCTGCCATCATCTGTGGCAAACATTAAGTGCTAAACAGACAGCAGGCACTGGGAATACAAACAGAAATAAGACTACGGGCTTTCTGTGAGATAAGACCTCTGTAATAAAAATGACTTATCCAACAATACAAGAGAAGCACAAGGAGTGCCAGATAAACACATAAATGAGGATGGCAGGGGCCACAGGCTGGGAGGCAGGAAGGACTGCTGTCACCCTAGGAATCTCTGTGAAAAGCAGATTTCCAACTTGATCTTACAAAGACAAAAAAGTTGGAGAGAATAAAGGAAGAGGCTTTCCAGACAAGGGAAACAGCCCACAGCAAGCTGTTCTCTTTAGTTATTGGGGTCACCATGATGAAGTTTCAGAACTACACTACTGATGTGAAACTAGAACATTAATACCAACATTAGAAATTTTAATTGTTTAAAATGACAGAGGGATTTAAGTTGAGACATCCAGTATTTAAGAGTGATGCAGGATGTTGGACACAGTGGCTTATGCCTGTAATCCCAGCATTTGAGAAGGCTGGTGTGGGAGGATTGCTTGAGGCCAGGAGTTCAAAATTAGCCTGGACAACGAAGTAAGACCTCATATCTATAAAAAATCAAAAACGACAACAACAACAACAATTATCCAGCCATGGTGGTGCATGCTGATTGTTCTAGCTACTTGAGAAGCTGAGGCAGGACTGCAGGCCAGGAGTTTGAGGATACAGTGAGCTATGACGACACCACTGTGCTCCAACTTGGGCAACAGAGCAAGACCGTGTCTCTGTAACAAAAAAAAAGTTATGTAGGAATGAGTCGTAAAAGCAATTTATATGAATCTGGGAATCATCCACATGGTGAAGACAGCCAAAGGTAAAGGAGCAGGCCAGACACTGAGATGTTCTGGGAAAGCAGGGTCAGGGGAACCCGGTGCTTTCCTCACCATCACAAAGCAGAGGGAGGCCAACAGGGACATGCAGAAGAAAAAGCCAGGAAGGTAAAACATCCCTGAGGATTCTGTTATTAATACAGAGTGCTGCAGAGAAGCTGAGGGGACTGAATGGGGAGAAGCCCTCAGCAGGGGGTAGAAGGTTGAAGCCAGGAAAGGGACCAAGGAGTTAGTAAATGGGGAGGACACAAAGACACAGATGCCTCTCCTTAAATTACAAAATCCTGTGAGAAATGGGGGCGGGGGAGGAGGCAGTAAGGTCAAGAGAAAGCATTTTAAATATAGAAAACAATCACATACTCTGAATCGGGAGAGGGAAATCAGACAAGAAGGGAAATGATCCATTTGTTCTTTCGCCAGGCATGCCCAGAGCACCAAGCGTGTGGGGGCGCAGCTCTGCTCAGCAGGGAAGGGGGAACCCGGCCCCTCATCAGGCGGAGGGGACACTGAGGAAAAGAGGATCCAGACGGAGGCACACGAAGACGTATCACAGAGACACTCAAAACGGAAGAAGGGCGTGGGTGATTTATTTGTAAGAAAGTAAAAACAAAGAGGGGAAAACATGGAATTAGAGTGCAATGTGGAAAATTTTCTAACAACTGCTGATAGAGACCAGTTACAGGATCCGACAATCCCTGTTAGTATGCCGGAGTTACCAGCAGGCACATGACATCAGATCTGGGTACAGGTCTAATACTTTTCCGAGTGATTATGGAGGTGTAAGCAGTAAGGCGGTGATGACGGCTGGTTTGGGTAGCTATGACTAAACAATTGCCACAGACCGGTAATGGCCTTGTCTTTACTAACAGAATCCTCAGGGATGTTTTGGTCTTTTTATTTTCTGCTTTTTGTTCCTTTCTTTTACTGGGGACATTAGTGTCCTAGGTAAAAATCTGTATGTCCCATATAATCTTACAGCTAAATGTGGTCACAAGATTAAGCTCTAGCCAAAGAGATGTATATAGTTTTGTATGTTACTTCTGGGGAGTATCCTTAAGATGGAGGGGACACCTTCTTCCACTTCTTCTTGCATCCTGCCAGCTGGAGCAAGGATCAACGGCTTCATTGAATGAAATTCTAGCAGCCACCGCAGGTCGTAAAAATAAGGGCAACGTGTCAAAGAGCCTGGGCAGCTGATGGCTTTATGAATCCTGCATGCTAGGACTTCATCACCTGCCTGCACAAGTGTTTTATGTGATGGGAAAAAATAAAGTAGCTTTCCAGTCCTTTCCTAATTGTAGCCTTAATTCTGGGAAGGTCTCCTGGAAGCAACAGGTCCTACCATGAGTTCACCGGTTGGAATTAGACCCCACCCACCCACCCATGCATTGCTACTTTATGAGAATTTATTAAAAGACAGTGAGGCCTCAAATGAATTTCTTTCTCTCCTTTCCTTCCTTTCTTTCCTTACCTGTGGTTCTCAAATCACCCAAGGGAGTTTGTGAGACATGGAAATTTCTGGTGTCTAACCTAGGCCTTTCAAATTATACTTCTGAACATGAGACATGAGAATCTGCATTTACAAGCAAGTTATTCCAACGCAGATGGTCCGTGTACTACCTTTGAGAAATCCCACTTTGTCATCACCATGCTCAGTCCAAAATCCCAGGGGGTGCTTGTTTCTAAAAGCTATCATCTCAGCAGGGGGTAACGAAGCTTAATAGGGCTGGCCAATGCATTTATTCTTTCAAACAATATTTGTCAAGCCCTGAACTAGGTACTGGGGATATGAAACAAAAACCCACACTTCTCTTTTGTATAAGTCACTGTTATTTTGGATTTCCAGATTTTATAGCAAGAAACATAATTTTAATAAATGCAGTAATCAAGGTCCATGCCAGGTTAAGGTAGAGCTGACCTAAATAGGAACTGCAGAGGACTCTAAAGAGAAGTAGGCAAGTATCAAAATGCAGGAAGGAAAACATGACTCATTCATTCCACCTGCATGAAGCTTCAGTACAAGAGATCCAGAGCCTGCCACGTGGTGACTACTCAGAGATATTAATGAGCCAGGCAAGGTGGCTCATGCCTGTAATTCTAGCACTCTGGGAGGCTAGGTGGGTGGATCACCTGAGCTTAGGAGTTGGAGACCAGCCTGAGCAAAAGTGAGACCCCCATCTCTAAAGAGAAAAAAAAAAACAACAAATGAGTGTTATAGCAGGAGGCACCTGTAGTCCCAGCTACTCAGGAGGCTGAGGCAGGAGGATGGCTTGAGCGAAAGACTTTGAGGTTGCTATGAGCTATGATGCCACAGATCAGGGCACAGAGTGAGACTCTGTCTCAAAGAGAAAAAAAAAAAAGAAACGAGATGTTACTGGCAAGCAGCGAATTAATTTGGAGAAACCAATGATCCTTTTTTCTTGGGAAAGGTCTATCCTGCCAAAGGAGGCATCCAACTATATATGGCACGTATGCTTGAAAGAATGAATGAAAGAAGAAATTGCTTTCTGTTACTGATTTTTTGATATGTGAACTCAGTATTTTTTGTGGCTCAAAGAGCCACATGATAATAGGAGAAAAAAATTATTATCCACATTACTGCTGCTCTAAACCAATACTTTCACTAAGATAATAGCATTTAATTTTTTTTTTTTTTTTTTGTAGAGACAGAGTCTCACTTTGTTGCCCTTGGTAGAGTGCTGTGGCGTCACACAGCTCATGGCAACCTCCAGCTCCTGGATTTAGGCAATTCTCTTGCCTCAGCCTCCCGAGCAGCTGGGACTACAGGTGCTCATCACAATGCCCAGCTATTTTTTGGTTGCAGTTTGGCTGGGCCAGGTTTGAACGTGCCACCCTCGGTATATGGGGCCGGTGCCCTACTCACTGAGCCACAGGCACTGTCCTGAAAGCATTTCTTTTTTGAAAAGAATAAAGTAGTATGAAAATGTATGGTATAGTTATGATTTACTAATATTATTAGCAAGAATTAACTACTTCAACTATTTCTATACATAACATTTATGTTAGGCTGTGTCCATATATAAAATTATTTTGGTAATAGGATCTGAATTCTTTCCTAATCTAGTTTATTTTTTAAATACGATTTGATAGTTCTTCATTTTCTAATCTTTTCTCCTCTGGAATCATAACTAGATAAAGTCAATACAACATTTCTTTTACACTCAAAATCCTCATGATTACAGCATACAGAAGGACCATGGTTCCCAAATGGTCCACGGGAATATCTCAACACAGACGTTTCACCACAATATAGCTCCAAATCATTCTCAGATACTGTATTATGGACAATATCTCTGGCTCTAAATTTCTTGAGTTGGGAACCAAAGAAGAAAATTAGTAGTCTCTTTTAAAAAAAAAATCATAGCTGTGTACATTAATACTATCATGGGGTACAGTGTGCTGTTTCTATACATAATTTGAAATACTTTTATCCAACTGGTTAACATAGCCTTCTTGCCATTTTTAGTCTTATTTCAAGTATTTTTCAAATTGTCATACACATCTTTTTCCTAGGGTATGCAAAAAGATTTAAGAAAAAGACTATGAAGAATTTTTCCATTATGTTATAAAGAATACAGGTATTTTAATCAAGTGTCCTAAGGCAATCTCAAAGACAAATGCAGGCACAGGGAGGATGTTAGGTGTACGGGTAATAGAACTTTTCATTATCTGTAAAATGTAGATGCACTCTCTTTGAAAGAACAAAGAAAAATACAACTAGTCTTAATCTTTCAAATGTTCAGTCAAAAGTCCTTGTACTGCTTTCTCAAAGGGGTTCAATTATAGAAGATAAAAAAATCCCTAATCATGGACCCATTAAAACCAAAATGCCCCAAATTGCATGGAAATTCTGAATTAAGCAACAAAGGTTTAAGTTTATGAAATAAAAATGAAGTCAAATCATTAGCTGTGAGCTAAAGAGAAGACTCTTTGGCTGAACGTGGAGGACTAGCTAAAAATAGCAAGGTTAGAGGTCAAGAAAGGAGATGGGGCATCCTACCTCTTTTTACTATAAATGATTATCTCTCTTCTATTGCATTAAAAAAAATTAAAAACTCTGCCTCTTTAGATAAATGGCAGATTCTATATTTAAGGAAAGAAATATATGAAACACAGAAGATGAGCCCAGAGCATCAGGTAGTGCCAGGAAAGAGAAAGTGATCCCCAAAACAAACAAACAAAAGCACTCCCTTTGATAAGAGTACGTCTCGGTGGCACAGCAGCCAACTGAGAGAGCTCCAATGGCCTGATGAAACAATTTGAGTAAAAGATAAAGGGGCACTGGATTGTAACCCAAAATATAAAAATAAATTTCCATGAGTCCCTGCTGACTGATTCATAAATAGTGGTGAAGAGACAAACCTCCTAGGCAGAAGAGTTCCAAATAAATCATACAATCCTCCACCCTAAAGAAAGGAGAACACAGCTGTCAGCTATGCACAGCAGAATGTGGGCCACATGTGGTAACTTCTTACAGAGAGAACAGTATGAAGGGTGGCAACTGTGGCTCAAAGGAGTAGGGCGCCGGCCCCATATAATAAGGGTGGTAGGTTCAAACCCAGCCCTGGCCAAAAACTACAAAAAAAAAAAAACAGAACAGTATGAAAAGCAAGGGCGGGGCGGGGAGGGGAGTTTACAGTAGAGAAATCTGGTGAACACTACAATTCCGTGTGGTGATCAAGGTCAACATCCATGGTCATAAACTATGTTGACAGTAGACACCCTCTATATGATGTGATGAAAACAGGCCTGTATCTCTGTGCTCTCCCTCCCCAAAACTCATAACCCCAGTCTACACAGGAGAAAAGATCAGATAAATTCCAACAGAGGATCATCCTATAATCCACCTTACCAATACTCCTCAGAACTGTCAAGGTTGCCAAAAACAAGAGAAGTCTAAGAAACTGCCACAGCCAAAGGGGATGTGACAACTGAATGTAATGTGGTCTCCTGGATAGGATCCTGGGACAGAAAAAGAACATCAGGTAAAAACTAAAGAAATCTGAATAAACTACAGAACTAAGAATAAACTGCTTATAACATATCAGTATTGCTTTGTTAACTATAACAAATATACCATGCCAATATCCGAAATTAACATAGGGAAAACTCCACATGGAGGTAATCTGAGAACTCACTATTACATCTTCTCAATTTTCCGGTAAACCTAAAGCTGTTTTTATTTTTTTAAATGACTCTGGACCATGGAGAGAAAAACAGAACTGAAAGCTATTCCATAAAATATTCACTTAGCAATTACTCCATGGGACAAAATGGTTTATTTACCCTTATGACAGAAGCCCAAAAGCGTGTTTGGACTTTGGGAATAAAGATTAAAAAAAAAAAAACACTATCAAGATTTTGTTTTAATTAAGGAAGTAAAATAAGAACAACAGAACAGCAAATCCCAAGAAAACCATTTTCTTTTTCTTTTTGATCTCTGAAAATAAAAGCAATTTAAATTATATACATGTACCAAGTGGACCTAGTCACATCTCTAAACTGATGATCTCAAAAATGTAGTCATGTAACTCATGACTGAAAGGTTGATATATTTCTTTAATTACAAAGAAAAGGAAATTAAGACTTAATGATATTTAATATACAGACAAGTGTGAAGGCCTCACTTGTCCTTAGAGCAGGGGTCACGGGTTATCTGCTGAGTGAGACGTCCCAGGGCAGAGTGAGCCCCACAGAGGCACGGGCAGCACACCCTCACTCAATTCTCCTCCAGTGTACCCAGAAGGTGGAGTTTACCTGTGCCTAGTAAAGTGAAACTACAGAAAGTTTAGTTTTACATAAACTAATCTTCACAAAGGGGGCAAGTAACTTAAAAACATTCCTCAGCACACTCTGGAGACACAAGTTCCACACAAGCACCATCATGCTAGTGAAGGGTCCTGCTCACCACTTACAGTTAAAACTAGCCTCTCACAGGCTTCAAAGAGAATCTAACTAGCTCTGACAAGAACGAACCTGAAGGAAGGAAGGTAGGGATGGAGGGAGGGAATTTTCCAAAGATTGAACTTGAACTTTATACCACTAACCACAAATGATAAATTTACCCAACAGAATACAGAGTGCAGCAGGTCTCAACTTCCCTGGATATATAAAAATAACTGATTTTTTCAAAAAAGGCAATCTCTCAGCAAGTCTGTAGTAGGGGATCATGATTTTTGTTTTAACTTTTTTTTTTTTTTTTTGCAGTTTTTGGCCAGGGCTGGGTTTGAACCTGCTATCTCCAGCATATGGGGCCCACGCCCTACTCCTTTGAGCCTCAGGCGCTGCCCTTTTGTTTTAATTTTTATTATCCACACCTTGAGTCAGCAAACCCTAATTTTTCACAAGCATCATAAGAGAGTCCAAAGAGTAACCCAAGTTGAGAACCACCGCCACGGTGCCCTAGCTAATGACAGGAGGCCCTCATCAACACCAACATTATTTTAAACTACTGTTGATTCCATCTTTGTCTCTTTTTAATTGCTATTATCTGAATAACAATATATAAATAGCAAACAATAGTAAGTTATTTATAAATTTTTATAAAAACACAAATGGGTTCCCTTTTTGAAAATTGATATGGTATGAGATTTGGGGGGAAAAAAATGAAACCAGTACTCAAAATGAAAATACACTAGGATAAAATACAGTTTACAATAGAAAACAAATAGTACTAGCCAAGTTATTAAGGGTTAACGTACCATTCTTTTTAATAACCAAAATTCTTTTTTAAAATAACCAAAATTCAGAAAAAAATCAACATGAGCCAAAACGCATGCCAGTCATTATACATAATAGCTATTTTGTCAAAGGACCAAAGAACATTCTTATGAATCTCTCATCCCTAAAAAAGTACTTCACTTAAACAATGAAAACTCTAGGGCACTGAGTTTCACATTCATATTACACAAACTTCTCTATTTAAGCACTGGATTTTTTTTTAAGTGTGCACAGGGAAATCAAAACTGCCGAGTCAATTCGTTCTTTGCGGAAATAAATTGCTTGCGGACAAAGCAGAACTAGTAAAAAGCTCTGAACAAATATTCCATACCAAAGTCTATTAAAATAATTGAATTACCAATGGACTAAAAAGAATTGGTAAGTCATATATAAGAAATTGCTTCAGAGAAAGTAAACGAGGAGGGGAAATAAACAGGGACTTCCTTGAGAAATCTATCACGTCGTCCCCCAGGAGCGACCACGCGGCACCCCAGGGGCACCGGCATAATAATAAACAGTTTCTGTTCCATTCACAAAGTGTCCTGGTTGGATAATAAATTATATGGTTGCTCTCTGGCCTACATCGCCTTTGCCTTCCGCTTCCTCTCACTGTTTCAGCCCCCAGCAAAACTTGCTTCAGGCTGAGGCGTTCGTCCCACCACACCCTGGGAATAGCGTTTGTTGGCGTCACCAGGGATCCCTAGTCTAGAATTCAATGGCTATGTCTCAGCAGCCCACAGTGTGGATAATTCTTGAATCCGGTTCCTCCCCTGACTTCTAGAAAACTAACTCTCTGCACGGGTTCCCCCTCTAGGTGACTGACCACTCCTTCTCAGCCTCTACACTGCCTCATCTAAGTAGAAAACACTGAATATTTGCTGAATATCACTACCTTACACACACAGGGGTGCTGTGGGCGTCACTCTCCAGACCTTTCCTCAATGTATATCCACTCCCTAAGTGGCCCCTCCAGGTCCATGGCTTCTATACCACATGTAATGGTGACCTCCATGTTCATATCCGCAATCTGGGGTTTTCCCCCTAAACTCCAGACCTAATTGCCTATTTGACAGCTCTACTTGGATAGCTAACAGACATCTCAAACTCTTGACTGCCCTCTCTCCACCCAAACCTGCTCTGTCCACCTGCCACTAATATCCTATTACCCATGAACAGCTGGCATCTCTAGGTATTATACTGGCCTCTCTGCCTCCACACGTGCCCGCCTATATCCTATTCTTCACACGGTAGATGGATCTTGTAAAAATACAGTCAGATCAAGTTATTTCCCCATCCAAAAACCACTGGCTTGCTTTTGCAGTAAAAGTCAAATTCCTGACAAATCACCAAGAAGGCTTCCCCTTTCCCTCTGGCTTATCTCTTATGACCCTCCTTCCTCCCCTGCCATCCACAGACAGACTGGCCTCCTTGTTCCTCCTCAAACACACCAAGCACAATCCCTCTCTCACACTCTGCTGAGCGCCTCACCTTCCCTTTCACACTCAGCCCTCAGGTCTCTGCTCAAATGTCAATTGCTGTACAACTTCTCTGAACAACCTAAACAGTAAGACAGTAACACCTCCAACCCCAGGCTAGCACCCACTCTTAACCTGTGTTGTTTGTGCAATAAATCTATAAGCAGTTTGCTCATTCCTTCTTTCTCTCCCCACATGAGAACATAAGCTCCTTGATCATCACTGACAACAGGGCCATATATAAATCATAAGCACTCAGTGACTACTGGCTGAGCGGGGTAGACTTTATATCTATGTACAATAAACTGACTCCAGCCACGTTCTCTAACAAGTGACTCTCCCCCGTTTCTCTGGGTTCCCTTGGTTGCTTGCCCAGTACAATTTCTTAACAGAAAGAAATCACTCCCTCCTAAAACCCAACAGCCACCCTTTTTGTGTCGTGAAGCCCTGAGTACCAATCTTAAATGAATAAGATACAAAATGTTCCAGGAAGGACACCACAAAGGACAGTGTTAACAGCAACAAAACCCCATTACCGTGCCTTCAACAGCTAAATGGTGTCTCATAATTACACCTCAAGAAATATCTAATGAAACTGGAGATGGTCACAGAAGCACCGCTACACAATTTAAAAGTTTTTGAAATATTTTCTTGGAGAATACATTAAGTATTTTCAAGCTAAATAGCTGTTTAGGTTTAGCATCTACTTAGGAAAGAAAGAAACTCATGCAATATGCCTTGAGCCACACACACCTGAGCATGCATCTTATGAGCCATACATACCTGAGCATATAGCTTGTGAGCCACACATACCTGAGCATGCATCTTGTGAGCCATACCTACCTGAGCATATAGCTTGTGAGCCATGCATGCCTGAGCATATAGCTTGTGAGCCATGCATGCCTGAGCATATAGCTTGTGAGCCATACATGCCTGAGCATGCATCCTGTAAGCCATACCTACCTGAGCATATAGCTTGTGAGCCACACATACCTGAGCATATAGCTTGTGAGCCATACATGCCTGAGCATGCCATACATACATAAGCATATAGCTTGTTACTGCCATTCAACCTTGCAGGTTGAAAGGGTAGATTCTGAATGCCTTAAGTCAATTCCCATCAAAGAATCTCCTATTATACAACTGTAATAGGTCTGTCCAAGTTTAGTAATCTTAATATTATAAAAATCTATGCTACTATAGACCAAAATCTATGCCACTATACACATAAATACATTCCAACAAGGATCCATATATGCTAGAAATGCATGAGAAAAAGAACACTTTGTATTTTACAACTAGTAAATTTCTATTGACTACGAAGTTGGAAAAAGAAGGGAGGGTAAGGCTGACAGAGTTTTGAGTCTCTCTTGACATTAAAGTAGGAGACTATACCAAGAAATCCTCCCCTTCTCTATCCTTGTAAAGGTCAGCCATACTCTTGTTCCCAATAAACACATGCTCACTATAACCCAAGTGAATGAAGCTGAGTTCTTTTCCTTGGCACCTTGACACCTCGGGATTGCTGACAGAGTTCAAAGCGGCTCCATCAACTGTCCCTTGTCCTGATGACCTGGCCACAATAAACTATGTTTCCCATCAATCAAGAAAAATCAATCACTGCCTAGCAAACTGTAGATGTAATGCCATAACCCTAAGGGTTTATCCTAGAGCACCAAAACATTACAGTCCATCACATCACTTCTGACGCGTTGACAGCAGGGCCCACAATAGTCTTCACACTTGAAAAGTCAGTTCAAAACATTTCCTGAAGCAGAATATAAGTTTGGAACGTGCCTCTAAAACAAACAGAGAGCCTAACTTTTAGCCGTAAGCTATTCCCATACCCTCAACCATGTCCAACCACATCAAAAAGCATAGAATCCCTTCATGGCCAGCAGTAGAAGAAAGCCACAGAGGCTCACCATGGCAGTAAATCCTCCCTGGAAAGGCCCTTTCTACACCTGCTGCTTGGGTTTGAGGAGGAGAAGTGAGAATTGTTTGGAGGACGGGTGGGCTGCAAAGCCTTGTGGGCTTCGCATACAACCACTAACAATAAATAATGAGAGTGCAGAGTTTCTTTTATTTAGTTAGTTTTTACTATTCCTTAAAGATGATCTCTTGAGTCAAGTGTCACACCAGTATTTACAACTGAAATAAGTACACATACTTCAGCACCACTATACTGAAAATATAATCGAAATAAACTGAACATACTCAAACAACAGACTGATGATCCCTGAGACCTAGAGTTTGAGAGGAGAAAACAATTGACTTTCCTAAGCACTTTGAATTGCATTCTTTAACTGGATAGACTGTGTAACACTACCAGTGTCACCACAATCCTGGTTTTTGTTTTGTTTTTTTAATTTCAGGTTAATATGAGGGTACAAATGATTACGTTATGTTGTTTGCATTTGTCAGACAAAGTTGAAGTTGAGCCCTTCACCCAGGGGTGTGCCGTACACCCTGACCTTGTGCCCATAGGTGAGAGCTTACCAATCCCCCTCCCTCCTCTCCTCCCCCCTTTCCCCTCTCGTGAATTGGGTTCCCCCTTCACCCAACCAGTTGTGTTTTTCTTTTATATTGGCCCACAGTTGTTTTTCTGTTGGTTTCCTTTGGATACTTGCTTTTCCATTCTTGTGACACCTTACTAAGGAGAACGTTCTTCAAATCCATCAGGTTAATACAAAAAATGTAACGTCACCATCTTTTTCATGGCTGAATCATATTCCACAGTATACATATATCACAGTTTATTAATCCATTCACATGTGTTGATGGGCACTTGGGTTGATTCCACTTCTTGGCGATTATGAATTGAGCTGTGATAAACATTTTAGTACAATGTCCTTCTGGCAAAATGATTTTTTTTTCTTCTAGTAATGAGATTGTGAGATCAACTGGAAGGTCTGCTTTGAGTTCTTTTGGGATTCTCCATACTTCTTTCCAAAGATGCTGTATTAGCTTGCAATCCCACCAACAGTCTAAAAGTGTTCCCTTCTCTCCACGTCCATGCCACCCTCTGCAACTTTGGGACTTTGTGATGTCAGCTATTCTCACTGGAATCTCAAAGCCGTTTTGATTTGCATACTTTCCAATAGTTTTTTAAAAAATAAAATGCGCAAATTTACATCCAACAGACCTGTGTAACATGAATGAATTCTTAGGATACAAATGGAATCCACCATACCAAAACTCCAACCCATACTGGAGGAAATCTTACTAAACCCAAAGTAAACAAGTATTTCTGTTTCATGGGCAGCATGGGCTTTTAGAGAAATTAAGCAGAACTTTGTACTATTAGTAGAGAAAGCTTTGACATCGATAGATGACTTGCACTAGGCCACAGGTAAGCCCTCTAACACATAATAATTACTCAGTGTCCCATAACAGAACTCGGTGCAGACGAAATAAACAGCACAGGTCAGGTCTCTCTACAACTGCTGACTTTTTTCTTTTTTTATATAAACAACATATATAAAAAATATTTCACTAGTCAAGGTTATTCAAAGGTTTGATTTTGATTTTAATAAAAAAGGAATACAGAGCTCATGTATAGGATTATGCTATGTCCCTACAAAGAAATAGATACATATTATCTAATGTGAAACATTCTCCAAGACAAAAATAGGTGGAAAAGCAAGGTATAAGTAACGAATACGCTACACTACCATCTGTGTAAAAATTTTAAAAAAGAAAATATATACATATGTCTTCGCATATATTAAGACTTTCCAAAAAAGTGGAAAGAAGCATTACTTTGCAACTCTTGTATCTTATGAATTTGCTGCTTGATGACTATATTACAAAAAATTTGGGGTAAGTATATATACAGAAGGTTCCAAACAAAAGTATACACATTTTAAGAAAGGGAAAAAACTATATTACAACTGTAATACCCAGCTTAGGGCCTGTAGCTCAGTGGCTAGGGCGCTAGCCACATACATCAGAGCTGGGTTCGAATCCAGCCGGGCCTGCCCAACAACAATGACAACTACAACCAAAAAATAGCTGGACGTTGTGGGAGACGACGCCTCTAGTCCCAGCTACTTGGGAGGGTGAGGCAAGAGAATTGCTTAAGTTTGAGCTTGCTATGAGCTGTGACGCTCTGGTGCTCTACCAAGGGCAACATAGTGAAACTCTGTCTTTAAAAAAAAAAAAAAAACTACAATACCCAATATATACCAATAACATTTGTTCTCTTGTATATTGTATCTTTTACCTCTTCTAATTGCAAAAATGAAATATGACTTGAGTATTATAATTTTTAATACGATATTTTCCTTTCTTAAAATGAGTATACATTTTTGGCAACCTGTGCTGTGTATGTGTGTACAATAAAGGAGTTTCTACTAATGTAAAGGAAAGCAGCCCTCCCAGGCCATGCACCCCACCCCTAAGAAGTTCTTGGCCAGCAGCCCATAAACATGGAATGTCACTAAAAGAATAGATTATTCGGGTTTCAGAGTAAAACTTAAAAGCAGTTAATTTGTCATTCTTTCTTCCAAAACTGCAAAATAATTTATACCGATCTGACAGAGTAGATTTGAAAGTTTTAAGAGACCAGCGGAAGTGACATACAATACAAATTCTCTAGATAGAAAAAGAAAATGCAATTTACTCCACTCTAGAAAAGAAAATGTAGGGTTTTTTTTCCCTCCATTGAAATATGAGAACTTAGAAATCATTTGTTCTTTAACCCTCAGTGTAAGATTTTTATAAAATAGGTTACATTTAAGAATTTACTTATTAAGCAATTCTCAGTTCTATTCATATTTTCATTCTTCTTTCACATAGAATATTTTTCTTAATAAGCAATTACCCAAAACTACATAGAAAAAGACTTAATATGTTAAAACCATACCTTAAAAACGTGAGAATATAAAGGGCAGAAGATAATTATAAACTGTTTCTGTATTTTCCTCTATATCAGCGGTTGTCAACCTGTGGGTTGTGACCCCTTTTAACTGTATTAAAGTTCCATGGCATTAGGAAGGTTGAGAACCACTGCTCTATATCAAACAAATGCTTATACCAAGTCTGCGCTACATTTAAAGGTTTTTTAAAATAATTTTTATTTCAAAATATTAGCAGTACAAGTGTTCTATGAACTGTATAAAATGGTGAAGTCTGGGCTTTTAGTGTGACTGTCACCAAAACAGTGAACACTGCACCCAACAGGCAAGTTTCCCCCTCACCCTCCAGGCCTCCCGTCTTCTCAGTTCCCACTGTTGGTCACAGCTCGTGACAATCACGTGTGCACAGTGTGATGCTCCCACTTGTGAGTGAGAACACGTGGGGCTTGCTCATTCATTCCTGCAGCACCTCCCTCATGGAAGGGAAGGGAAGGGACACGATTTTATTATTTATGGTTGAGAAGTACTCCATAATGTGTGTATACAGAGGGTGTCCAGAGAATGTATACACATTTTAAGAAAGGAAAAATCTATTAAATGTGTAATACCTAACTCACGTTTGACTTCTGCAATTACAAGAGGTGCTTAAATGTGACTTGTATTCATCTTTTGCTATTGGTATGTACTGAGTATTATAATTTCAATGCAGTTTTTTCCTTTCTTAAAATGTGTATACATTTTGGGGCATCCTCTGTATACACATACCACATACATACTTATGCAGGTATATGTTTATGCACACACCATATATATGCTCATACAGGGTGGACACAAAGTTCATGTCTAATTTGCTGTGTTAAACTATTTTAACTTGGACATCAACTTTGTGTCCACCCTGTATATATAGCACTCTCTATAGATACATATCTCTGTATACATCCCGTAAGTGTATATGTATATATATACATATATATATATATACACACACACACACACTTATATATATACCTACATATCTAGTATGAATGTGCGTGGTGTGTGTATACCTAGATACAGAGCACTTACCCTGTGCTGCTATAACAGAATACCATAGATGGGGTAATTTAAGAAAACAGAAGTCTATTTTCTCCGGGGTCTGGAGGCTGGGAAGCCCGTGACCAAGGCACTGGCATCTAGTGTCCAGGGAGAGCCTTCCTGCTGCATCCACTCATGGTGAAAAGCAGGACAAAAAGGAAATGAGCCCTGTGTCCTCACACCGCAGAAGAGCAGAACAGGGAAAGCCACTCCCGCAAGCCTTTTTCATACTGGCACATTAGTCCACTCACAAGGGCAGAGCCCTGTTAACCTGAACCCTGTCCAGAAGGCCCCATCTCCCAGCACTGCCCCACTGGGGATCAAGTTTCCAATACATGAATTTTGGGAGACACATTCAGACCAGAGCATCTACATTTATAGTTATAAAACAATGAGGTAATTGAAAATTCTGTAAGTTTATATGAAGACTGAGTAAAGAAGTATTCACTGGGCAAACGAGCAAAGGGAAATCGTAACAGAGAATATCGGTCTCTTTCCTGGACTCAGCATTTTAAGACCAGGGTATGTGCTCGTTCTGAACCCCACACAGTAGATGCTCAAGAACACACTGATCAAAGAACAAATCTACTGACCCAACAGCCCATGCTGGTTTGCCAGGGGCTGTGCCAGACAGCAGGCTTCCAGCCCCACCCTGGCTCCAGCCCAGCAGTACGTTCACCGCTCTGTGAACACAAGTGAACACACACTTTCATAATTTTCATTTTGTCTTCATGGTTTTCTTGGTTGTCCTGAATACCCTTCAGGATAGTACCAAGATTAAAAACCCAGACATCGGAATCAGACAGATCTAGTTTAAATTCCAGCTTTGTCACTCGCTAGCCATGTGACTTTGAGATATTTGAGAAATTTCTTAATATTTAACATCTCTGAGCCCGCAAAGGCTAGCATATGTGCAATAAGCATTCAACAAGATGACACAAACAGACCAGTTCATGGTGCCCAGTACAAAGTAAATATTCAACAAAGTCGTCTTCTGTCACTGGTAAAGACTTATTTTTCTTTCAAAACTAAGTATTTTGCACACGCACCCACGTTCCCTACATCTCTCTCTCCTTCCTATTAATCATTCTCATCTGCAAACCATGGCATTTGAGCCCTTCTGTTAGTAATAGTTATATTACTTCTCATTCAACACTCCAGGGGTCCTCAAACTTTTTAAACAGGGAGCCAGTTCACTGTCCCTCAGACCATTGGAGGGCCGGACTGCAGGCCCTGGGATGAGTCGGCTGCTAAGCAGGACAGGCAGC